>JAAOMT010000109.1:0-18088 GCA_016748015.1 Geosiphon pyriformis
TTATTATTAAAAAAAATTTTCTATAAATTAGTTTTATATTATTTAATATTTAATAAATTATATTTTTACAATAATTAATTCTAAAGTTAATATTTTAATAATTATTTTAAGTTTAAATTTATTGTTTAAAAATATAAATTAAACCTATTAACTTTTAATATTATATTAACAAGAAACAATATGTACTTAATTAATTCAAATTTTAATTATATTTTTTGTAATTAAAAATTTTTTTAATTATAAAATATTATAAATTACTTAAAATATAATAAAAAATTAAACTCAAATTTTATAACATTTAAAATTAATATTTTAAATTAATTAACTACTAATTTCAATAGTTTATTTAGTTTTTTACTTAATTTTAAACAGAATTTATGCAACAAATTATTTTTAATTATTATCAAAATTATTTTTTTTATTTTTTTAATTTATAATAAATTATTAGAATCTTATAATAAAAAATACTGTAGAAAATTTGATTTTTATAGCAAAATAATTACATAATTTATTAAAAAAGCCTGTAATAGAAAGATTTTTACAACAAAATTAACTTTTAATACAAAGTAATTACAAAAAATAATTGGTATAAAATTAATCTATATCATAAGTTTAACAACATAAATAGTTTTTAAAATATAAAAAATACTTTAAAAAAAATTTATTAATTTATTAAAAGTTTTATTATTAATTTATTAACAAAATAACAACAACAAAAAAAGTAAAAAAAATTATTAGTAATAATATAATATTATATTAGTTTAATTAAAATTAAAATTAGATTATATAGTTAGTTATATTTGTGTATTTATATAATTTGAATTATTAATTAAAATATAAATAATTGATAATTTCATGAAATAATAATAAAATATAATTTAATTAATATATAATAGTAAATAATAAGAATTATAAAATTAATTTTATGTTAATTTTTATTTATTTTTTAGTTAGTAATAATATGTTGCAAATAGATTAATTTAGCAATTCTCTATATTAATTAATATTTTTATTTAAATATAAAAAATTTAAAATATCTTATATAATTTAACAAAATCTTTTTTAAACAACTTATTTTTAAAAAATACAAAATTTTTTTATAATTCTTTTTATATAAATAATTTTATATTTTAATTTTATTATGTTTAAATTTTTTATAATTTTTTATTTAAGCTTAATTTTTATTTATTAATTAAAAATTAACTTAATTATAATAAATAATATATATATAAACAAAATTTCTATTTTTATTAAACAAAAAGTCAAAGACTAACATATTTTTTTAAACATTCTATATTTTATTAATTCTAAATTTAGCCAGTTTTTTTACTTTTATCAAAATATTTTAATAATAAAATAAGACTACTTATTAATTAAAAATACAAAAAAGTTTTATTTGTTTATATTTTATTTTTATTAATAATATTGTAATACTTTAAAGCTATATATATATATATTAATAAATAAAAATCAAGTTACTAAATATATTATTTATAGTTAAAATAATTTATAAGTGTTAAAGTGTTGTATTTGCTCTTAATATTTATTTTTAATTTACTTATAAAGTTTTTATTATTATTAAAAAACACTATATTAAGTTTTTTTTATAATTTACTTAATTAATACTATTTAAAAAATATATATAGATATTATTTTTATCATATATACTATTATTTTAGTCTGTTAACAAGCTGTTGAATTTTTTATTTATTTTATTTCTATATTTAAAATTAATAAAAACACTATTTATAATCTTAAGAATTATTTAAATTATAAATAATATTTAACAAATAAATATTATAATATATAAAATCTTTTTCATAAAGTGTTTTTAGTTTAGTTAGCAAACTACATATTATTACTTATATTGTTTTTTTATTTTTCAATAAGTGTTTAAAACTATATGTCTTTAATTTTACTGTATATTTTTTTAGACTTTTTTAATTAGCTTTAAAGAATGGTATTTTAAAAATCTAAATAAATCTATAATAATTTTTGGCAAGCTTATATATGACTTTTAATATATTAATACATTTGCAATTTTTTTTAAGCAATAAAATTTATTCTCTTAAAGAATTTTTTTAATATAAATTTTAAAAAAAATAATTGTAAAATATTCAAGTTTTAGTGACTTACCAAAAAAAATTATTTTAGTAAATAAACATTTTTTGTAATTATAATTTTAGAAATATAAACAATATTAATGCATATTTTAACAGCTGTATATTGAACTTTAAGATTATACAAATAAAATTTTATGGACAGTAAAACCAATATCTTGCTAAAATTATTTATTATATAAAAACACATGATGTTTTTTATTATAATAAAACAAATAAAAAATTAAATATTTTCGAAATAAAATAGATTAAGCTTATTAAACTTAAATATAAGCTTTTTTTTGGCAGTATCAAGATTAATTTATGTAGTTTTTTCTTTATTTTTTATTATTACTATATTTTTAATATATTTAAGAAGATTAAATTCAATATTTTTTATTATTATTAAAGTGTTTTTTGATTTTGTTGTATATATTCTTAAAAAACAAAGTATAAAATTAATATTAAATATAAAAACAATAATTAATAAACACCAAAAATAGCATATAAAATAAAAATACATTTCTTAGTCATATTATAAGAAAATTTAATTTAAAAATTAAAGTTACTGCAAAATAATTCTAAAAAACATATAATTAGCTCTATTTTGGTTTTAATTTGGATAAATTTTATTTTAAAAAGAATATTTTTGACTATTAATACTAATTTATTCTTTTTATCTATTTTATTAAAATAAATAAAATTACCAAGTTGTACAAACTGACAGTTATCAAAATAAAATAATATTATTAATTATAAAAAGAATAAATAACTAATATAAAAATCAAATTTTTTTTTTAAGTTTAAGTAATTAATTATAAAAAATTTTACAAAAAAAGATATATTAATATAGTTTACTAATTGATTAACATGAATTGACAAAGTATTAAATAATTGAATAAAATTTTTATATAAAAATTTAGTCTTATTAAACTCAATTATTTAAATTGTTAAAAACTAAAAAATTATTAATATTAATATATAAATTTGTATTAAAATATACAATATTATTATGTATTTTTTTGAAGAATATTTAAATTTTACAATTAAAATAATATTTAAAAATATTCAAATTACAAGTATAATATATATAAGTTAATTATTATTCAAAATTATAAACTTTGTTCTCAATATTTAAGTTACAAGTTATAAAATCATTATTTATTAATATATCTTATAATTTTTGTATTTGTATTTTCTACTTGTCTTTTTTTATTTTTAACTTTTTTTTTTATTTTTTCAAATATTTTTTTTCTATCTACTTGTTGTTTTGTTTTTTATTTATATTTTTTTTTAACTCTTTTAATTTAACTCTTTTTTTCTTTTTAAATTTTTTTAGCTTTTTTATATATCTTTTATAATAAATTATAGAAATTTTTAATTAATATTTAATTTTTTAACTCTAGTCATAAGATTTTACATATTTTTTATAATTTAAGAAGATATAATTTAACATATTTTTAGTTTGTATTAATAATATTTTAGATTTTTAATTAATAATTATAGTTTTATATATTTTAATATAAAATTGTTTTTATTTTATTGTTTTAAAATAAAAATAATTATAAATTTTAAAATTAGAAAAAATTAAACCAATATTAAATATATTTTTATTAATATTTTATATATATATATGTAATTTTATATTAATTTTAAACTTATTAAATAAAAATTTATAAAAAAACAAATTTAATAATATTATTTATATAAATTAAAAAAACTATTTATTTTTATTTTATTTTATTTTTTATTAAAATTTAACGAGTGGAATCCAAACACCACCTAGTGCTATATATCATATAAATAATCTAAACTAGGTGTGAATCATGTCTTTGCTACATGTGACCAAACACTTAGACTAGTCAGAACAATACTATGTACTTATATGAACTGAAGTCATGTTACCAACATCTGCATAAAACAAACAACACTTACAATACCCAAAACTAATGCCAAGTGTATCAGCAACACCTAACAATCTAATCACCCCAGCCAAAAGCTGCACAGAAAAACCAGAAACAGCAACAGGAATAGAACCATCACATGGAATCAACTTATTCTTCTCCATAATAACCCGGTGTTTCACACGGACCAGCCAGATATTATTATGAAATGCAAGACAAAACTTCTGTACAAAATTCACAACATTGACTACTGCCACCTTAGAATCCTTGTAAACAAAAACAGACTTGCAATACCAATTGCTGAAAACAAAATCTTTACACAGGGCTGTACTGACAGTCACATCTGAAATACAAGTCGACAACAACTATGATATGCACAAAGAAGAACGAGACAGACCAGAACACACCTCCCAGACAGCTGCATAAGTATCCAACAAATTGGCATGACTATCAGTATCAGAAGAGCAAGAAAAAACATGGTCTAAGACTTCAACCTCACCACAGAACAAACAAACTACACTGGGATAACCCCTATTATATAGACACTTTCACACAGCAACAAGAAGGCAATGATGAAGGGCTTTCATGAAATATGTATGAAAGCCAGCCATCTGAATACTAGTAAAACCAGTTGCCATGTGGGAATCCAGGTGCCACACCAGAGAGGATCTCAACCAGTCAATATCAGCATGCAAACAATCTGGAACAACCTGGGAACCAGAACCAATCTTCCAATGTGCATGATAGATTGACCTGAATATGTCATGAACAAAATGCCTCGAATTACCAAAAATTGTATCAACACCAGCCTTCAAAAACCTCTCACTGACCAAATGGAACAGGTGCCAGGCAGAAAGGGCAGCATTTTTAGCCAATGTATCAGCATGCTTATTGCTTGAGACACCCGAATGACCCTTAACCTTAATCCAATTAACATCCAAATTTTTGTGATGAATGATATTGGCAATGTGACAATGCTCAATCCAACAACAATTCCTGAAATTAGGGCCAACTGATAAAGACTCCAACCTGCAAGCATTGATAGCCACCTGGCTGTCCGAAAACAAGTCAACCGAATGAAAAGAAGGAACACACTTAAGAGCTAAAGCAATGGCCTGCAACTCTGCCAAAGTAGAAGAAACCAAACCAAAAACCCCCACACCCAGACCCAAATCAATATCCTTAAAGAAAACTACAGCATCAGCCAACATGTTAACAATGCCTAAGTTACTCAGAGACCCATCTGTGTACACAGAGAGGCAAGCGGCACTTACACTCAACAGATCATTACAAATAACACCAAAACCAAGAGACTGACAGATGTCAGAAGAACCACCAACATCTTCATGAGAGGAACGACCAAAATAAGAAGCTACATCACCAAGAAAACATATAGAGAGATCAAATCAAGAGGGAACCAGACCATGGGAGTCCAGTTTTTTCCAATGCTTGAAAGTTTTCCAATCAAAAACAATGCATTCCAGTCACAAAGCTGTTTTATGAAAGCAATACCATAACGCCTGAGGGAGAAGACACATTTAAAGAAAATTGTCTCACCAAGTACTAGAGACATAGGAGTACTGCTCTGAAGACGAAAAGCACCGGCCAGAAAGCCACCCAAAGACAAATCACACCCAGAAAAAATACAAACCACACTTACCAAAAAGTTGTTTGAAGGGCTAATTCTAACACAAACAGAAAACAACAAAGAGTAACGAGGACACCAGTTGAGAACCTGGAGATCATGAGACTTATAAGAAAACAAGTGATTCAAAATACCAACCGAATTCACAAAAGCAATAACAGAAGCCAACTTGCTTTCAGCCTGAATTTGCTCAAAAGTCTTAAAATTGTACAAGGAAAGATGATGAAGTGCATCATTGGGAAAGTTCAAAGGCAGCCCAGATTTGGATTTCAGGCTCTCATGAATCAAAGCGTCCCATTTATTATACACACTGAGAGGAATAAAACTGAACTGAGTTCTGTAGCTGACAATAGGAAAGAGAACTAAAGACACCAAATAAGCAAACTGTTTATCTGAAATAACTTTTTTCAGAATGAGATTGACAAAAAACCGAACATCCAAATGCGCTTTAACCAAGCTAGGCTTCGAAAGACCATCAGAAGATAAAAAAATACCCAGATAACGATGAGGTTCACCTTTTTTAGCAATGAAAATTGGCATACCACTGATAGTTAGGTAAGGAGCAGTGACCTGACAGTTGATAGGAATGGTCACAGTCTTGTCATTGTTTATCGAAATGTTATTTAAATGAAAGAACTTACTAGCAACATTGAGGATATGTTGTGTAGCAGCTTGGCTGCTACCAACCCAGATAGTATTATCAACAAAAGCACCAGCAGCCAGAAATGATGTCAGTCCAGCTTAAGATTCTACCTGGCCAGTCTTAGAAACGAAATGAGAAATCAATCTGTAACCACAAATGTTCTTTTGTCTCTTAACCTCACACAAAAGCAAGTTATAAAATATGCACCAGAGAAGTGGTGAAAAAACCTCCCCCTGATCCAATTTATCATAAACATGATATTCATTAGTCAAACCAAAATCTGTCATTACTCTGTTAGTGTGACTCTTATGAATGCTACCAAAAAATCTGATAAATTTGTCACACATTTTGATCTTGATCAAACTCCTCTTGAGATACTTCCAACCAACAGAATTATAAGCTTTGTGCATATTCTGTAAAACCAGTCACAATTCTCAGTTCTTTTCCAAAGCATCTTCGATCACTGAACCAATAGCGAAGATAGACGATTGAGTAAACGTACCTTTCAGGACAAAGAAATTGTCCTTGTGGAAAACATCAAAAGTGCTACAAGCCAGAGAAATCTGATCTAAAAGAATCTTAAAAAAGACCTTGTGAGCTGTTTCAATCAAAGCAATAGGGTGGGTATTTGTAAGAACTCTCTCCTACTCATAAGATTTAGGAATTATTGAGACCCAGGCTTTCCTCCAAGGTTTAAGCATTGACTCACAACCCAAACAAAAATTTAAGAACACCAAAAGCATATCTAAGACTGATCTGTCACAGTGTTTTCAAAATTCATTAGGGGTACCAGAAAGACCAGCCGCTTTCCCATTGGGCAAATTTGAAATAACACCAAACATCTCATCAAAACTGATTAAATGTATTATATCAGAGAAGACACCATTAAAGACATGATCCAAAAGCAGAAATTGTCTTGCCCAATCACCAGAGATATCAAAAACCACCACATGTTTCTTAGTCCAACCCTCCATGATTCTATCCATCTTAGATTTAACTAACTCAGGCTCCAGGACTAACTCCCCACCATCCACCAAATGATCCAACACCACTTTATGAAAAAGACGCTCTAAAACATTTCTAATAGTGTGACTCTTATCTACCTCAAAACTCTCCATTCTTTTCTCAATAGCCTGTCTCACACTAGATTCTTCAGCATGCTTAGATTCCAACAACTTAGAAGAGTGGTAAGACTTCCTCACCTTAGCTAGCCCAGAATGGATCACATCAAAACCAGCACCAGAAAAAAACAGAGATCTCACTGGTGAAGCATCCACAGAATCAAGCCTGTTTCAAGTATTTAACAACAAGACGAAATCTTCACCAGAAACCAACCGAGAAGCCTTTACCAGTTTAGACACAAGTAGCTCCAGTTTATGAAACCAGGAAGATATCTTATTAAAAACACAATCAAAACTCCTAAACCATTTTTTCTTGAACGTTCCACCAGCCAAAAAAACCATAATCTTATGAACAATGTCCCACATTGCATCCAGATCAGAAAACTGCTTAGCCATAACAAACTCATCCGAGAACATAACAGCATTAACAGTCATAGCATTCCTGAATTCTGACCACTTAATCTTACTGGTATTTTTGATATTATACTTCTAACAATCTCTATTAGCTTGTTTGTGCAGTGAATTCAGCTGGACATCAAGCAGGCCACCCAGTCCCACAGAAACATAAACAGCCTTGTGATTGGTATCAAAATATTTCTCAATGCCATCTACACCATGATTTATCACTGTACCAACCAAATTAGAAGAAACAAACATGTAGTCAATTGTCTTAGTAATACCATGAGAATTGCACCAAGTAGGTGACTTTACAAAAGAACTCCCCCCTAGAGAGTTAATCAAACCCAAATCAAAACACTTTTTGAAACTGGCACATTTGTGCAAACTATCTTCTAAAATCACCACCAAGAATAACAAAAAAAGACTCATTAACGGCTTTAGCAATAAAAGAGTTGATCTTACCAGCCTGAAAAAACTGAGCCACTAATGAAGCACTAGCATAAAGCCCCAAAATAGACACTGAAAGTTTATTTTTGAAAAGCAACTTGATGGATAGGAGCCAATCAGGCACCTTAGAGATCTTGCAAATGTGCTTTGCTAAAGAAGAATTCACGATGATCAACATTCCAGCACCCAAAGAACCAGAATCTAAATCAGAGGTAAAAACCCGAACACCATCAAATTTGTCAGCCAACCATGAGCAAACTTTCCCTTTAAGCTTTGACTCCGTGAAAATAGAAACCAAATTGTCCATATTTTTGTGCCAATGAATGACATTATCTTGCTTTGCAGGATTGTTCAACTCATGAACATTACACATAGCAATTTTCTATACCAGACCACTCATTGAGAAAAAGGCAGAGGAAGAGCACCACCTGCCAAAGCCAAACTATCCAAGTGCATTGATAGGCTTATGACTGAAGCAGAGAAACCTTCCAACATGTTTTCCAATTTCACAACCTCAGGTGAGACAGTTGAACCAAGAACGGCAGCAGTTTTGTTATTAGTGGCATCATCCGAACCCACTCCTATCACTATATCCTCCCCTTGATTCTGTGATGAGGGAGTCATCAGCAGCTGACATCCAGAGCTAGGCTGGGAAACTGCCGGCACAAATGAATCCAATCTCTTAGCCAACTCACCAATTTGTCCCGCGAGGCTGACAAGACTGTTTTCAATATTCTTCAAACAGTCTTCCAATTCACTATTAACAGTCGGAAGAGGTTTACCATAAGATATGGAACCAGATTGAGCTGAACCACCAAAAGACACTATCAGGAGTGGTTTACCAACCATGGAGGCCCAAGTTTTTCTACTAAAAGCCAAAAGATGAGAAACAGTGGCAGATTTTTTTTCATATATCTTTGCCAGACAGAACTGATTCTGAGCTGAAAAAAAAGTTCTCTTGCTTTTAAGACTTGAGGACACATCAGCAGTATGGCAAGTGAGAGAAGTATAACTGGAAGTTTTGCAAATTGAGCACAGTGCAGCAGTTAAACGAGATTATCGGAGACCAACACTTTTTATAACAGGAGTGTTTGCCATTGCCTAAATAAGGCTACCCTCAGAATCGAAGTACACAGTGGCACAGTATGCCCAAACATAACTAACAGAACTGCATTCAATAACACATGTTTTCCTACCAACTGAACTAATGAAGTCCTAAAGATCATGAACATTAGTGCTCATGAAAAGAGTGTAAAGCAAAGCCCTAAACTCATTTCTGGCATCTCACATTTGTTTGTCAATATCAGCCCAGGCCATATGCATCACATCTTTCCCAATAAGGATGGACCACTCAGCTGCCAAAAGATCAGCCTGAATTTGATCCTCCAATTCGACAATCGCCTTTTGCCATAGACCCACCAACTGCATCTTGATTGACTTAATAAACTCAAATTCAGAAATGGCTGCATGTACTGCTTCAATGGAAGTTTCCACAGGAATTTTTTTCAACACAATTGCCCAATTCGTATGATTGTTAATGGGGCACTTAAGATCAGTGTTTACCACAACACTATGATCATTTGTTAACTGTGCAGCTGCCATCATTGCCTTTTCAGAAGTGAAAGATGCCCGGATGATTCCACCAAATTTTGAGGGGGTAGAGGCCCCCTCCAAAACCATTTACACCTAAAAAAATTTTTCTGACAAAATTGACTTTTTTCTGAGAGGATTTTCCAGCCACCACTACTAGATCAATATCTAAAGCAAAGAATTTGCGAACAGACACTTGAACAGATGGCTTGACCAGAAGAGGAGGTGGGAGAAGAAGAGAATCATCCAACACATCATCTTCTGTATCGACAGTATTATAATCAATCACACCCAATGGCTTCCTTAATACTTTCTTGGTCTTCACACGCAAACCCTTTGGTGTTTGATCAGGATTTCCTCCCATAAAAGTACTATTATCATCATAGTCTACACTGGTTTCTTCAACCAAGCATTTTTCCTCCATGTCAATACTTTCAGATTCCATAGTGTTACCAGTTTCAGAATCCCATAAACGAGCACCAAGAGCTTTGGCAGCAACTCCTTTATTATCAATACTCTTTTCCAACACACCTTCCTTCCTCTTTTTCCTTGATGCAACAGTCTTGAAACCACCCTTAGAACCAGAAGCTTTAATGGTCTTCTTCATAACAGCAATAACAGAGCCAACAGTGGCCTCGTAATTGAAGAATGATTTTGATTTATCGTACTGAATGGTAAAAAACTTCTTTCAAAAAAACTATAGACTCTTTTTTGGGATTTTTGAACAAAGGAGAGAAAGAAGTTTTTTAGACAATACAATCACTTTTTTAATGAATATTTAATAACTTTTATATATTTTTTACAAAATTATTAAAAAACTTCTTTCTTTTCTATGTTTTAAATTCTCCAAAGAACATAATTTTATAAAAAAAGTTTTTTGTTTTTTTTGTTATTTATTTATTAATATTTCTTAATTCAATAATTTTTTTATTGTAAACTTAAAAACTGCTTTAAGCAATAGTATATTTAAAAAGAAAATATCCAAAAGAGCTTTTTATGTTTAATTAATGACTTTTTTTCTCAGAAAAAAAGAATTGTTCTTAGTAATATTAAATATTTAGATGATGAAAAAGACATATTATTGGTCAAATCAAATTTTAGTAGTGTATATTCAGATTTAAACAGTGAGTTTAATAGTGGTAAGGATAATTTTATTATGAAAAATATTAATAATAAATCTTTTTTAAGTTTAACAACAACTATTTTTAAAGCCAATAGAATAGGTGTTAACATAATTCATGACACTTTTCTTGGTTTTTTTAACTTTAACATAGAAAAAGAGATCAAATTTCTCTTATCTTTTTTTAATATATCTTTAAACAAAAAATAGATTAATTTTAAAATTGTTAATTAAGTAAAAATAGTTATTAAAAATTTTTTGCCTTATATATTAATCTATTAGCAATAAAAAACAAATTAGCAATAGCTAAAACTCAAAAAATTCTCAAATTTTTTTCAATAATCAATGGTTTTGAGAGGACTATTACTTCTTTAAAATTTGAAAAAATAATTAAATATATATTTATATCAAAGAAAAACATGAAAAAAGTCATATTATTAATTAAGAAAAAAAGAATTATTGTAAACAGTGATGTTAAAAAACAAGAAATTAAATCAGATTAGGCTATAGTAATCAAAAAAATTTTATAAATATGTTAAAAAAATAATCATTACTGCAGTATCTGAGTTTAATCAAATTAAGTTAATTCAATTGTAATTAATTGGACTATAACAAAAGACTATAATAGAGTTCACCAAATTAGTTTAAGCAAATTAGTTAGCAGTAAAATGGTTATTCTTAATCAAAAAAGATTTAATACATATAATAAAGACTAAAAAATTGTAATGTTTGGATATTTAAAAACTGGTTTAAGATGCTTTTGTTTACTTTGTTTATAAAACAACTGTTTATAATTTTGTTGTTTTATTGAAAAAAACTGGTAAAAAAACTTATATTATAAATCAATTATTCGATTTTGGCAATAGAATTTGTTGTACTATAGTTGGTTTTAAATTAAATAAAAAACTAGAGTTTGTCTTTTATACAAAATCAATTTTTGGTAATGTAAAATTCTCTTAGATTAAGATAAATTTGGTTTAATATAAAAAGTGTGAGCAATTTGAATATTTAGTTTAAAGTGTAATATATTAAATATTTTTATCTTGTCTTTTTTAAAAACATATAAAAAAGTTGTTTTAGATAAAAATTGTTTTTAATTAACCAAATTATATGTTAAAAAAATGTTTTTATTTCTTGTTCTGCTGTTTTTAGTGACAAATTATAAGTGCAAATAGTTTTATTTACTGTTTTTACTAATAATATTTGTTTTGGTTCTGGTTCTGGGTTTTTTTTTTTAATACTTTTCATAATAAAAAAAATTTATTAATTGGTTAAAACAATTCTTTTATTGTAACTCATTTAGCTTTTTTGGAATGTTTTTTAAAGCTTTTGGGTGATTAGATATTGGAAATTATGGGAAAATTAAGTATTATAGATTTGATGTCTTTAGTATTTGTTTCTTAATTTTTTTTTAATTGTTTCTGTACTATTGAATTTAAATTCGGATTTGAATATGGTTTTAAAAGATTTATTAATGTTACTCATTTTTTCTTTTTTAGTTATAAAAAATAAGATTTTGGATTTAAGTTTAAATAGCTCTAAGATTCTGATTACTAAAATAAATAGCTTAGAATTAAAAATAATAACTTTTAAGATTTTGGTTAATTTAGTTTTGGTAAGATTGAATTAATTGTGCTTTGGTTTGGAATTTTTAATGTTTTTTTCATTTTAATAATTGATTTAATATGAAAGTTTGCTATGTGTAATATTTGAGGTATTAATGTTTTTGTAAAACAGAAAAATGTTGTTTATTGGTATACAAGTCTGGATAATATGGTTTTTATTATTACAGAAACAAAATTAAGATTTAGTATTAAATTATAAATTGTAGATAAATTTGATAGAGTACAGATTTTTATATTTGGTTTAGATAAAAAATTTTTTAGTGCTAAAATAACTATTATTATGAACAATTATCTGGTTTGGCATATCTCTAAGATAAAAAAAATTTTTAATTATGTTATTTTAATACAACTTTTTTTTAAAAACAAAATTTTAGTTATAATTTTGGGTTTATATGTTAATGTTTTTGTTAAAGCTAGATTTAATTAGACATTAAAAATCAACTTTTTTATTGCTTAAATTGTTAATTTCAGTACTTTTATAGTTTTAAATAGAAATTTTAATAAAAATAGATCTAAAAAAATATGAATTTCAAGTTTTATGTAAATTTGGGTTTGGTTAATTTTTTTAATGAATATTTACTAATTAAAGCTCTTACTTAAAACAACTTTAAAAGTGTTAAGAAGATCATAAATTATATTTTTGTAAATAAAAATTTGTTATTTGCAGTTATTAGACATAAAATTAACTTTGTATTTGACTTTTTTAATATTAATTACAACACTGTTTTAATTTTGGTTGGTCTGAATAGTCTTCTAAATATTTGTTTAAATAGTATGCACAAACAAACTAATAGAAATTATTAGAAATTTAAGTTTAGAAATGCTAATAATAGTAAATAGAATAATTTTTATGATTTTTTTTTAATTAAGCTCTCTTTAATAATTAATAAGTTCAATAAAACAAATAAAAAAAGTGATCTAAATATTATGTACAGTCTCTTAAAAAATGTAATAATGGAATCAGCTAATAAGATATTCTTTAAATATTAGTATAATAAGGTTAAATATTTTTTTAATAAACAGTTATTAAAGTTTTTCAAATTAGAATTGTTAGTTACTAAAATAGTAAAATTTTTTAGATCTAGTGATGTATTTAAAACTGATACTTTATTTTACATTTGGCTAATTGTTAATAGGAATAAAACTTCTAAAATACAAATTATAATTCAAAATAAGACTAAATTAATAAATGTTTTCAGTTATTTTATCTAAGATTAGAAAAGATTATTACAAATCCAAATTGTATGAGTTTAAAGCTACTAAAACAATTACTATTAAATATACAATTAAGAAAAAAATAGAAAATTTTTGTTTAAATAAAGACTGCATAATTAGAAATATATTAAAAAAACTGTTTTATAAAATTGTATTAGATTATTTAATAGTTAATAAAAAACTGGTTTTAAAGTCTTATAAAGTTAAATTTAAAGTAGATGTTATTATAAAAAATTAAACCAAAAAGTATATGGTTTTTGGATTATTGTCAGGGCTTTGAATTAATTAATATGTTCTTTTAAATCATGTAAACAATAGAGTCTTTTTAAAAATTATAAGTGTTATTGGTTTTAAAGAATTAGTTTATGTAATAAAAAATTTGTTAAATTGAAAAACTGTTGGTCTGAATGGTATCTTAAATAAACTGTGAAAACATTATAATAAAAATATTATAGATCTTTTTTAGTCTTTTTAAACTCATATTTATTTTTGGATATAATATCAATTTTATAAAAAAGAGTATAAGTTTCTATAATATTTAAATTTTATAAGTAAAATAAAGTTTTTATAAACATTAAGCTAATTATTTTAATTAAAACAGCCAAGAAAATTTTTTTAAAAATTTTTTTAGATTGGATCTTATCTGTATGTAACTGATTTAATGTTTTTTGTAAGGACAATTTTTCTGTTTTAAAGAGTACTTTGATATAATTTTCTGTTTTTGCTGTTGGTTTAATAATTAAAGATACTTTGAAAAAGAATAGAAAAATTTGGTTGGTATTATAAAACATATACAAGACATATAATTCTGTTGATTAGTTTTATTTAAAAACAAGTTTGCAGTATATCAAGATATGTAATAAATTTATCAATTTCTTTAACAGCATTTATGAAAACAAAATAAATAGAGTTATAATAAACTTTGGCCTTATATGTAAATATCAAATACATAATAAATTAGATCAAAATAAGATATTTTTTATTTTTTTTTAAAGAATCTTCTATAATTTTTTTTATGTAAGATTAAAAAACATGAATATTTATATAAATATTAGATTAATACCAGATTTATGACCAAAACAAACAAAATAGATATTAAAAAAGAAAAATTTTTTTTTTACAGTTATTGTTTTTGTTGATAACACTATTAGAATTGAAAATAGTCAGACTTTTATACAATATATATTAAATATTGCCAGTAAATTTTTTTTATTTAATGATATCTTAATTAATAATAATAAGACAATAGTTATTTTTATTAATTAACAAATTAAAAATGCTTTTTTGAGAATTAGTGGACTACTAATTTTAATTGCCAAAAGTAAAATATTACATAGATATTTAAATATTTTTTTATTGACAAATAATTTGTTAAAGTCCAGCATGACCAAGATTCAGTTTGATATTAAGTTTTTTTTAAATATGGTATTAAAAAAAGCTATTATAGATAAGCAATTTTCTTATCTGGTTTCAGCTGTTCTGTAATTTATAATTGAATATTGGTTACAGTTTAGTTTTGTTTCTTCTGAAATTGCTGTTAATAAAATATTATAGTCAAAAAAAATTTTAGATTAAAAGCTAGTTTATTTCACAATTTTTTTGGTAATACATTGTATTATTTTTTATTGTATAATTTAAAAACATTTGAGCAAGTTCAAACTAAAAAAAAAATTGCTTCAATTATTGTTTTTGTAAATACTGCTGGTATTTTTGGTTAACTTTTTAATTATGTTCTTAGATTTTCAAGTTTTGAATTGGGCTTCTTTGAATTTTTTGCAGTATTTAATTTGGTTATAAGTCAGTTTTTTTAATAATTTTTGGCTAAATTAATGTGTATTTTTTTGGACAATAGTTTTTTGTTGGTAAATAATTTGCTTTGTGTATTTTTTAACTTTGACAAGTTTTTTATATTAAGTGTTCTAAGAGCTTTTTTGTACTTTGATAAAATTGGTTTTTTAAAAAAATTTAGAATAACTTTTTGTAACAGACTCTTGGACAAGAAAGGCAGAATAATAAATTAAAAAACATTTTACTACTAAAAGATATTAGATCTTATAAAGCCTATATCTTTTTGGTTTATTTTAATATTAAAGTTTTTAAATAGTTCTAATCTTATATCAGTATCTTTTGATATAACTTCTGAATTGGTAAATGATAATGTTTGTTGTCAAATATATTTTTAATACTGAGGAAGTGTTTACATAAGATCTAATCAAATGAAATCAATATATATATTGATAAGTCTTTAAAGAATTTAAGTTTTTTTGCTGTTACTAATAAAGCTGCTGCATATTTTTTTGAAGTAAATTTAAGAATTGAAATCAGAGTTCATAAATTATTTTTATCAACACTAATTAAATTATATGCTGTAGCTTTTTTTTTAAAATATATGTTTTTTTCTTATGCTAAAATAGTGTATTTAGATAATTAGACTGTCATAAATATTTGTATTTTAGTATTGAAGTTGTTGAGTTAAGACTTTGTAATCACTGTTGAATAGAAAAAAAAACATATTGCAAACTTGATTAAAAATAAAATTTTTTTAGTAATTTGGTTAAAAGTTAAGAGACTATTACCAAAAAAGCTGAAATTTTTATATAAAAATTTGATTTCTTAAATAAAAAACTTATTTTATTTTATATATTATACATTTTATTCACAAAAAACTTTAACAAACTAGTTAGTTTTGAGCTAAACAAAACTTTTTAAATAGAATATCTCATAAATAATTTGATTTTACCAAAGTTTAATTTTTTTAAAGAAAATAATATTATGGTTAAAAACCATAGTTTTTATTAGTTATTATATATATTAGCCACTAATATTATATAATTTTCTGTCCTATTTTTAGATAGTAATTATTAACTTAATCAATAATTTAATTGTTAACTTAACTATTAATTTGATTATTAATCTAATTAATAATCTAATTGTTGATTATTTTTAATAGCTATATAAGTAATAAGTTTTTTAAATATAAGAATATATGTAAGAAATCAAAAGAATAAAACAATATCTATTAATTAAATTCATTTCTTATTGTTTATTTTTCTTTTCTCATTTTTTACTTTCAAGTATTTAAACATTTGAAATAAAAAATTACTTATTAATATTTATCTATCTTTTTTTGATCTGTATAATTGTAATATTTGAAAATTATTAAATAAAATATGATTAAAAAGTATATTTAATATTTAATATCAAATTCTAAAAGTGCTAATATAAGACATAAAATTGTATTAGTATGTTATTATTTATTAACAGTACAAATTATCTCTTTACTTTTAAATTTCTTAGTTATTTTTTGAAAAAATTAACAATTAAGATATTTTATAAGACTAATTTTATATGTTGAATTTCTACTTATTTAATTTCCTCTTTAAAGTTGAATTTTTTTTAATTAATTTATTATTTTACAATCTTGTTCTCCTTTGTTATTTGTTAATTTGTTACTTTAATTTATAATAATATCTTTAATTTGCCAAAATATTGGAAAAAAATACTAAATTATTAATAGTATTACAATAAAAAATATAAAAAAAGCTTTTTTTTAAGAAAATATATTTTCTATTAAATATTTTATCTTGAAATTAACAATTAATTAATATAAATCTATTTAATAAAATTATCTTAAAAACATAAATTTTTAATTATTACTACTTTGAACTTATTTATTTCAAATTAATATTTTAAAATTATTGGCTACTAATTTTAATAATTATTAATATTTTTAGGTCTGAATTTGAAATAATTTTCTTGAACATATTTTTTATTTTATTTTTATTTTTTATATTTTTATTTTATATTATTTAAGTAACTTATAGGTAAAATTTTTTGTAAAAGAATTAATTTATACAATAAAATAATTACACATTATTTAGAAAATTTACAAATAAAATTTTATAAAAAATATAAAATATTAATTTAAAATTATTAAAACTTAAATATAAAAATATATTTAATTAAATAAGTATTTAAATAAAAGATTATTAAATACTTAAATAAAATAAAAACAAATAGTTTTTTTAATTTATATAGCTTAATATAAGTTTAAATTATTGGTTATATACAAAAAATGTGTAAGTAATATTTTTGTTACATATTTTAAGTTTTAATTAAATTATATTTAATTTTTTCCAATTTTAAAACTTACAATTATTTTTACTCTAAAATTATAAAACAAATTTTATTCAATATTAAAATATATAAAACAATAATAATGTCAATTTAACAAAACAAAAATAATTTAATGAATATTGCACAATACAATAATTATTAAA
>JAAOMT010000109.1:22768-99532 GCA_016748015.1 Geosiphon pyriformis
TAATAATTTCTTTTTGCAGTTTTTTGGTTTAAGTTGAAAATATTTTTTTATTTAAAAACTTTTGAAATAGGATAAATAAAAACTTGCATGTAATTTTATTTCTTACAATTTATGGAGCTTTTTTGAATTAACATTTAAATTTATGTATATTAATAATTAAACTTTTTATTAATTGAAAATAATATTTTTTGATAAAAAATTCTCAAATTTAATTTAAATTTTCATAATTTTAGATAAATATATAATAATAATTGTAACACAGTTTTTAAATTGTTTTTTATTGAAATGTTATGTATTGTTTAAATGTAAAAAATATTTTAATTTTTAAAATTATTTTAAAATATTTTTTGATTATTTAAAAAAATTAAGCATATATTAATAATAATAATTTTAAAATAACTTTATTTTATACAAAATTCTTTCTACCAAATTTATTTTCTACAAAATATTTATAGAAATTTAACTTTTAAAATTAAACAATAGATTTAAATTTTGATTTAATAAAAAAAATTGTTTTAGAATTAAATTAATTCTTAATTAAATTTTACTTTTTTTAATAATAAAACTGTATTATATAAAAACTTTAAAATACTACAACTAATTTGACAAGTACTAGTTTTTACATTAACACTAATAATGTTATTTAAATTGTTTAAAATATTTAATCTTTAAAATAAAAATTATGTTAACCATAGAAAATATTTATTTTTATTAAATACTATAAAAATATAATTAGAATAACCACATAAATGTTTAAAAAATGTTTTTACTTTGTTAAAAACTTTATTTTTTCATAAAAAATTTTTTATTTTTCTGATTTTTTTGAATAAACACACTAATTTTAAAACTAATTTTAAAGTTCAGATATTAGTTAAACTAAAGTTGAAAAAAAATTTTGTTTAACAAATTGTTTTTTAATATTATTTATTTTTTCTTTATTTAAAAATTTTCTTAGTAAATTTGAAATTTGTTTTAAAGCATATTATTTTAAATTAATTATAGTTTTAAACATAAATATAAATTTTTATAAAAGATTACAAATATTAAGATAAATGTTTTAAAGTAAAAATTTACTATTTATATTAATTAAATTTAAAATAAAAAATTTTAATTAGTTTTTTTTTTCGAAAATTAAAAATTTAATATTATTTTTAATATTTTTTAAAGTTAATTTTTTGAAAATTGGATATTTTGCTGTTTATAAGCAAAATAATTAGAATATTTATTATTATTAAATAAATACTATTTGATAATATTCTTAATAATAATTTTTAAGTTTTTTAATATATTAGATATATCTCTTTATATTAAAATTTTTACACTAATAATTTTTTATTTGTTGATTTATAAATATAGTAATTAGAAAATTTAAAGCAATATAATTAAATAGCTAAGATAAATTAGTTAAAATGATTTTATATTTTTTGTAAAATAATTAAAATAGAATAAATACTCTTAATTTTTTTAAAAATTTAGTTTTATATAATAAAATATATATTTATATTAATAAATTCACTTTTAATATTTCAAAAAATTTATTAATTAAAATTTTTTCATGTTATAAAATATTATATATATAAAAAAACTTCTTTCTTTTTTACCTCTAAAAATTCTCAAAAAAGCGCATTCTCTACAAAAAGAAGTTTTTTTTGTTTTTTTTAGTTTATATTAATATTTTTTTTACCTAATAATAACTCATTTTTCATGAATATTGAGATTACTGCAAGTAACATCACATCTAAGAAAAAGATGTCTAAGAGTACTTTTCATGGTTCTGTTGATGGTTTCTTTTCTCAGAAGAAAAAAGTTGTTTTTAGTAATATTAAACACTCTAATGATGAAAGAGATATATCCTTGAGTAAATCTAAGCCTAATGGTAATGTATATTCTAATGTAAAGAGCCTATCTGGTGATGATGAGGATATTAGCATGTTTGGTGCAATTGGTGGGTCTTTTTTGAGCTCAACTGTTACCACACCCAAGACAAAATAAGTCAACATTAGTACTGTTTTTGGTTCTCCATTCAGTTCTCCCAATTTTCATATAAATAATGATGAAGTTGTACTCCTTTCTCACTTGTTTATCTCTCTTAACAAGAAGTGAATTGAACCAAAGATTATTAAAACTCCTGTAGAAGTGTCAGTTAAAAAGTTATTTGCTTTAAATATTAATCTTTTAGCTGTAAAAGAGAAATCAGCAATGGCAAAAACTCAGTTAATCAGAAAAATTTTTTCATCAGTCAATGGTTTTGGAGGGATCACTACCTCCTCAAAATTTGAAGGGATCATCAGATCTACTTTTACTTCTGAAAAAAGCATGGAAATGGCCACCTCATTGGTCAGAGAAAAGGAAATTGTCATAAACAGCAATCTCAAAAGACAAAGAATTCATTCAGATCAAGCTGTGTTCATCAAAAAAATTCCCATGAATACACCAAAAAAAATGATCATTGCTACATTAACTGAGTTTGGTAAAATTAAGTTGATCAAAGTTCAACTAATTGGATTATGGCAAAAGGCTGTAATAGAATTTGCTGAATCAGATCAGGCTGAATTTTTGGCTGCTAAATGGTCCTTTCTAATTGGTAAAAATTTGATATGTGTAGCTATGACTAAAAGAGATTGCAATACTTGGACATCAAGGAATCAGAATTATTAGGAATTTATGGCAATTACTTCGAAGGATTTAAATTACAATTGCCAATACTATTAGGATTTTGATTACCACCACCTCAACCAAATTTTGGAAACACGAGTCTCTGGGAGATAATGGCATCAAAAGAAAAGGAAAAAAAGGATTAAGAGTTTAATTATCAAAATCCAATTGTAGAAAAACCAGAAATTGAAACTTTGAATTTTCAGACTTAGCAAAATCAAAACAATCCAAACTCTAACATTAATAATTAACAACACATACCTCCAGTAATCATCATCAACTCACCACTGGTTGCTCCATAACAACAGCCACTGCTGCAATCTCAAATTCAATTATCACTTCAATTATCACTTCAATCATCACAACAACTAAACTTAAACCCAATGGCCTATGCTCCAATAGCAAAACTCGAAAAGTTCATCAGCGAAGAAAACAATGCCCAAGTGTGGCTAAACAATGTAGAAAAAGCCATCACAGCCAATGGATAGAATAATGTCAAAGCCATGCAAGCCATCTCCTATTTTCTTCAAGATACTACTAATTCATGATACCAAAGCTTGATTAATAAACTCCAAGATTTTAATGCATTCAAGTTTGCATTCCTACAATATTTCAGTAATAATAATAGCATCAACTGATTGGCAAACACTTTTACCACCATCAAGCAAAGAGAAAATGAAGCAGTCACTACATACTTAGAACACTTTCACAGAAATTTGTGCCAAATTCAAGTTGATTATTTCACAGCACCACAAATCCTAAATCAATTCATTAGAGACCTGTGCAGTAGTATCCTCTAATGCATATGTTCAATGCATCTAGCAGATCTTCAAGCCACTATTACAAATGCCAGAGATTTTGAAGCAGCTGAACTTAAAGCTAACCATGCTTAAGCCATAAATCTAGTTATGAACAGATCATCTGACTTGGATTCCAAATTAAAGCAATTCAGTGAATTAATTAATCAGAAATTAGAGGAATACTTAGCTTACAATTGCACAATTTATCAACCTTTCCAATAATGCAATAATCAAAGAAACTCCAATTGCACCCAAAATCAATTGTGTCTATCATCATTAATCAATCAACAATGACAACAGAAAATGTGTGCATACCACTATTGTGGTAAACAAAGACATTTGCAATTTGAATGTTGCAAAAAAATAAGCAACCAAAGATCAGTTAATCAGTATTAAAACTCTGATTGCTGATTACAAACACAAAATTACATCAGTAATCAATCACCAGAACAATATCAACTTCAATTACATTACTTTTTAGTAATGCAGCCAATTTATCAAACTCCAATAATACAGCAATTATATTCACCTCCAGTATATCAGGCACCAGCATTAATCTATTAACCAACAACACCTGTAATCTATCAATTACTGCAATTACAAGTAATTTATCAGACACCAGTAATTTCAACTCCGAATTCAGCTCAGATGACATTAGAAAATTCCAGATTCAGAGTCACTCAAAACTGGAAATCGGTGATGGTTATTCACCAACCAATTCGCAGCTCATCAGGAACATGCCAGTGAAGTTTAGGAACCAAGTATACCCAAAATCCAAGTTCTCAGAACTATTTAAGTCTCCTAGTAACTTCAGAAGATGTTACATCCAACAACACAAAACCCAATCACAAACAAACACTTATTAGCAACATACCTCCAGTTATCATTATCAATGATGAGTTACTCACAGCTATTTTCCCATTCAAACTTGAAAAACTGACATTCACACCCTTGTTCAATGAAGTCACACTTGAGGAAAAACCAATTATCATCATATACACTAATGCTAAAATTGATGGCCACCCTATTAAACTCATATTAGATAGCAAGTCAGCAGGCAGTATTATCACACAACTTATGGACCAATTAGGTTGCCAAGTTGATTATGTTGCCAGTACCAGAATCATAACAGCTGATGGAGCAACTAAAACTCCAATTGGCAAAATTAATGATCTACCTATTGAAATCAATGGCATCATAGTATCCTTTAAAGTTCTAGTAATAGAAGCAATACAGTACTAAGCACTTATTGGCAATAACTGGTTGTCTAAAACCAACACAACGTTCGACTAAAACACACAGGAGCTTCAACTTAGCCAGAATGGTTAACACACATGCATACCAGCCATGTGTGGCCATTTCAGGACCACTAACACACCAGCACCACTCATTGAATTTGAGGAAGAAAAGAAAAAATCTATCTGGAAAGCCTATCAAGTGTCATGGGCTGAAAATGATCACAACGAATTACTGCCAATACCTTCCTAAGATAACAACAGAAAAGAAAAACAAAAAAAAGAACTTATCTGGAATGTTAACCAAGCCTGAGAAGCTGACAATGATCTGGACAAATTATTAACTTGGGAGTAAGAAGAAACTGACAAGAGAAAGGAAAAAAAAAGAGAAGAAGAAACAACACTCATCAGTACCACCACTAATAATTCCTATATCTATACCACACCACAACAATCCATCTATCGCCAACCAAAGCTCATATGCATTGATTGTGGCAAAAAATTGTCATTAATAGGCACATGCTGTAGTAACAATAAGGAATATGCAATGGTGACAAAATTCTATTGCCACCCATGCATTCTCAAACACTTTGGAAGACCAAAACGAGTTGGAAAATAGAATAATGAACCATGCTTGGCTTGTAAAGAAACTTTTCTAGACAAAAAAATGTGGAATAACATTCCTGGATGAGAAAGAACATGTGACAAATTATGTTAATACACAATTCTAATAAGTGATTGGGTAAAAAAAGGAACACCAATAGAAGCTACTTGAAAAAGAACTGTAAAATGTCTGGATAGATATCCACATGATAATAATAAAATTTGGCAAATAGCTCTTGCCAAAATCGAAGAAGTGTCACCAAAAGAAATAAAAATAATCAAAAATAATCACCCAGAGCCCATAAAACTTGACTGAGACCCAGAACCAGTCATAAATTTTTTGGATCCAGAATAATTCCATAAATATTACCAAGAATTAGCACTTACTTGAGAAGAACAAGAACAATGCTTGGAAAAAATCAACACCTAACTATGTGACTACTGTTTAATCCTATGTGACTTTCAATATTGTAATGAGTGTAACTTTATTTACAATCCATCACCATGCATAATTTACATGATTTCAGAGAAAAAAAAACTAATTAGCAGCTGCACATTGGAATTAATTCCAATTCAAACTCTAACAACAATGACAATGAAAATAACAGTTCCAGCTCTGCTCTATATAGCAATAAAAATAACAACAATTCAGACTCCAATTCAAATTCTGAAACATTTATTGCACTCCTGATCTTACCAAAGAACAGGAACTGAAATAGTTCAGCAATAATAACAAAGATATTATGTCTGAACATGTACATAATATGGATGCAGAGTTTGATTTGAGATATCCAGAAAAAGATTTCATCAAATTGGAATCTTATTTGCACACCTGTATCAATTTTAAAATAGCACTGGAAATTCTAGCAACAACAATGATACAGTTAGCATCTAGGAATAGCTTAGCCAAAAAGAGAATCAACATTAAAGGAGGAATAATTAACACAGGATATGTAGAAAATATCATTGCAATGCTACAAAATCATTCAAAAAAGGCCTATATTATAGAGCCAAATGAAAAAATAGCATAGACAATATTCCTGCTTCTGGTAAAAGTGGTTCAATTAGTATCAGTGAGAAACAGAAAAAAATTAGAGATTACAGCTTAAGGGATACAGAGATTTGGATCAACAGGTAAAATAGATGTATCAATTAAAATGGCAAAAGAAGAAATTGTTGACAAGGGAGAAATTATCTCCACTCATCAATCAATTTTCATTTCATCATATAACCAGTACATAGTAGTCATAAAGCAAAAAGTAAGAAATCAGATTCAAATTTTTGAGACAAAAGCAACACTTTGTAAATTAGGAGAGATTGGATTAATCAATCTACATATACCAGCCAAAAACCACAGTCACATCAAAATTCCTATTTACAATAACATGAGAAACGTCATTAAGATACCAGAAGAAACCACTATTAGATACTTAATTACTAAAATTAAAGACCAACTGCTGGACACCATTCCAGATTTTCCACAACTGTGTGGATATGTAGATATCACATCACAAACAATCTATGGATGAGAAAAATGTTATCTGCTCCAACCAGAACAATTGGAACAAATAAACTTGGGAAATCTTAACTTACTTCAACAGATACAACTCAAGATATTACTCAACAATTTCAATAACATTTTTGCCAGTAAAAACGAATTTGGCAGAACTGACATCATTCAACATTAAATCAAGACTGGAGATACAATGCCAATCAAGCAAAGAGCATACAAAATACCACCAGCCAGCCATGAGATTATTCGGCAAGAAATCAATTGGATGCTTAACAACAGGTTAATTCAGCCATTAATAAGCTTATGGTCATTACCAGTAGTACTAATACATAAGAAGAATGGAAAAATCTGATTTTGTGTGGATTACTGAAAATTAAATAGAATGACCAAAAAAAATAGCTATCTAATACCAAAGATCCAAGAGCTGTTTGACACTTTTGGAGAAAAGAAATGGTTCTTGACTTTAGACTTAGACAGCAGTTACTAGCAAATAGCTATAAAACCAGAAGATAAAGAGAAAACAGTGTTCACAACATGAGAAAAAATTTTGAATTCGAAGTTATGCCATTTGGCTTGATGAATGCTCCAGCCACATTCCAACAGCTGATAGAAATTGTCTATACTGGACTATTGTAAAAATTGGTAGTTGTTTACTTAAACAACACCAATGTGTTCTCCAAAACATTTAATGATTATCTACATTATCTCCAACAAATATTTGAAAGACTCAGATGAGCAGGATTGAAATTAAATGCAAACAAATGCTTTTTTGGCAAAACTGAACTCAAGTTTTTGGGACATGTTGTGAGCAAAGATGATATCAAAACGGATCCAGATAAGATAGAGATTGTTAAGAACTTTTCAGTACCAAATAATTTCACAGAATTAAGAGCATTCTTGGAATTTGCTAGATACTACTGCCACTTTATCAAAGTTTTTTCCAAAATAGCTCAACCACTACATCAACTCCAAACAAAAAACACCAAATATAAATAGGCTAAAACTCAACAAGAAGCTTTTGATACATTAAAAAGAAAGCTTATTTAAGTCCCAGTACTAATCTATCCAAATCATAGTAAGCCATTCATAATTACAACTGATGCATCTGGTAAAGCATTGGGAGCAGTACTATTGCAGAAAGAACTGGATGAAAGAGAACATTCAGTAGCTTATGTCAATAGAAGCTTAAGTCCAGCCAAAAAAAATTATAGAACTCCAACATTGGAATACTTAGCAATCTATTAGGCTGTCATCAAATAGAAAGAATACTTGAGTCAAAAGTTTGATGTGTATACTGATCACAAAGAATTGACTTCAATCCAGAAGCAAAAATTTGGAGACAATTGTTATACCAGATGGAAAATAAAACTTTTACCATTTAATTATACAGTACATTATAAAAAAGGAAAAAAAAATGGAAATGCTGACAGATTGTCATGAATGAGACAAATCTAAAAACATTTTAATCCAAAAATATAACAAAAGATAAATATACAAAAATATTAATAACTCTAACATTATATAAATATACAAAAATATTAATAATTCTAACATTATATAAATATCCAATTGTTCAAGGAGAAATTATTTCAAAAGGAACAAAGAAACATAAAACAACAATCAAAATATTTTATCAACCATTAAAATATACTTTACCAGAAGAACCAAAGAAATCTAAATCAACCAATTAGAGTAATCACAGAACCAAAAAAAGAGACAATATTATTCAACATGCACTCAGATCTAACAGCAGGACATTTTTATAAAGAAGCAACTATAAAAAAAACCAGAAAAAAATATTATTGGCCATTAATATACCCAAACATTATCTAATATGTTCAAAATTGTGATGCTTATCAGAGAAAAAGAGGAACAAAACCCAGTGAACTGTTAAGACCAATTAAAATGGGACAACTCTTTGATCATATTGGAATTGACTTGGTTAGACCATTAACAATTACCAGCAGAGGCAACAGATATATTACAGTAGCCATGAATTATTTTACAAAATGGCCAGAAGCAAAAGCCATTCAAAGAGCAGATGCAGAATCTGTTGCCGAATTTGTTTATCAAGATTTAATTTGTTGACACAGATGTCCAAAAAAACTATTATTAGATCAAGGAACTCACTTTGTGAATAGAATATTGGGATAATTAAGTCAAAAATTTGGAATAAAAGAAACATTATTATCACCATATCATCTACAAACAAATGGGCTAGTTGAAAAGTTTAACAGAACATTGTGTGAAGCTATTGCCAAAATCAGCTAAGAAAACCAGAACAAATGAGATCTGATTATACCATCAGTATTATTTGCTTATTGGACAATGAAGCAAGATATTATACAAGCAACACCATTCGAATTAGTATATAGTAGAACAGCAACATTACCAGTTGAAATAGAAGTCAAAACATATTTAACAGAACCAATAACAGAAGAGAATTTTCAAAAAACATTGTTGAAAAGAACATATGACTTAATAGAGACACTAGAAAACAAAAGACAAAAAGCAGCTAATAATATCTAAAAGTTACAAGAAAAACAAAAAGAAAGACATGATAACCAACTATTAGAGAAACCAGTTGAATTCAAGATTGGAGACAAAGTACTCTTACATTATATCAAAGTGGAAAAACAATAGAGTGGAAAATTTGACTTCAAATGGGATGAACCATTTCACATAGAAGAAATTCTTAGAAATGGAGCTTATAAATTAAGGTTGAACAACAAAATTTTAACCAAAGCAGTACATGGTGATTAATTAAAACACTATTACCATATAATATCATCATTTACCAGTAATATTCCACAATTAGGAGTACAAAAAATACTAGTCAAACCAGATGAAATTCCACGAGATCTAAAACCAATTATAATTATTGAACTCAACATGTAAAATCAAACAAACAAAAGTATATAAAGACACAGTATATGTGACAAAAGACAGCAAAAAAATGGAGATTACTAACAGCATTTACTCACTAGCATAACAACTTTTTCAACTAATCCAACAACAAAAAATGGAAATTACAATCAACCAACAAACTATCAGATACACAAACACCAAAAAAAACCCCAAAATAAAATACAGAAAAAAACAGAAAACACTGTGGACAAAATAATCACAAAAGTAAAATTGGCAATAGAAACACAACCAAAAGTTATCCAATATCAAGAGTTGACTATAAAAACTTAGGATTAGTAGATACAATAATTTCCAAAAAACTTTTTTTACTTTTATTTAGGACAACACTTGAACATTCAGAGCCTATATACAGATAAAACAAAACAATTATTTGATACAACAATACTATAACAACTAGAACAGTTTGTGAGAAAGAACAATTTGACCACATAAGCAAGAGCCATTTATTGGCTACACATTGCATTTTAAGACCAACCAAAAATTTTACTTGATCTAGTAATAGATACCATCACTATTAACCAGATGGGAAAAATAACCAATGCTCAATTCAAAGAGTTACAAAACAAGATAACCCAATTAATTCTAGAAAAAAAAGTTCAAGAAATACTCAACAACAGAGAATTAGAATTAAAAAATCTCAATAAAGCTTGATATTAAAAGGAGAGAATAATATTACTCATAAAATATAGAAAGTATATTAGCATATAAATTAGCCAATTAGAAGTAGCCATAGTAAATGTGAAATTCCAGGATTCTTCTTAGAAGAAGTGCAGGATTCCAGAAACTTTAGGATTCTTGTACAAAGAATTGCAGGATTCCAGAATTCCAGAATTCCTCTCAAAAAAATTGCAGGATTCCAGGAATTCCAGGATTCCTGGTGTGAAAAATTGAGGAATCAAGGAATTTTAATTATGTATATATAGCAGTAGCATTAGAAGTAGAAAAAGACAGATTTTTTAGTTTAGATTTGATCTAAACAATCTTTTACATTACAAATAAATAATTATTTAATATCTCAAATTCACTTTCCACTATCAACACTTCATATTGATAGTAATTAATACTTGATCACACTGGAACAATAGCTTTTGATCATGGCTATTGATAGAATACTAACATTTATTGTCTTGGCTTATTTCTTTATTTTCTTGTATTTTTTTTACTTTCTTTGTTATTTCTTGTTTACTAATTAATTAAAGGATTAAAAGCACTAAGTTATTAACATTACAGATAGTCTGGTAAAAAACCCCAAAAAAAGTATATAGGAATTGAGTATTAAGGATAACTTACCAGAAAGGCATCTCTGCCAAATTACCAGCCACTATGCTGAGAAAAAAATTCAATGAAATTGCAATTCCGAAAAACTACTAAGAAAACAATAATTGAATCTCTGTTTATTATACAAAAGACTCAACCAAAATCTTCAGATCCATAACACCTTCAGATTTCCAATACTAATTTAGTTATTGAGCACCAAGTTACAGGTTTGTTATTTGATTTGAGACCTTAAATAATTATTTGTAATAGTAGTTAATAACAAACTGGTTCTGAAACCACTTGAGATCTGGTCTATAGTTGACTTGATTATGAAGGGATGTACAAGAAAGCAAGTAGTACCTGAACATATACCTGAGTGATGAGTCAGTTAATATGCTCCCTTAAGTCATGTTGATAATAATGTATTCTTCAAAGTTATGTATAATGTCAAGCTTGATGAGTTTCTGCAAGTAGTCAAAAATCTTTTTAATGAGAAAGCTGCTGACATGTCTGATATCCCTAATAAGCTGTAGAAACATGGCAATGAGCAGATTTTGGGTGGTTTATTAGATATTATTAACATATGTATAAGTTCAAGAACTGTGTCTGTATATTGGAAAAAGACATGAGTCTTGATAATACCTAAGTCATATAATTGAGAAAGAATATTTACTAATATTAGGCTGATTACTTTGATAAAACTGCTTAGAAGATCTTGTTTAAAATTCTCTCAGATAAGATCTTCTCAATTTGTAGTGATTTTAATGTTTTGCGTGGTGACAATTTTTCAGTTTTGAAGGGCATATTTACTTAAATTCCCATATTTGCTGTTGGTTCTGTTATTAAAAATGCTATAGAAAAGAACAAAGAGCTATGATTGGTTTTTTAAGACATGCACAAAGCATATAATTCTGTGGAATAGTTTTATTTAAAAAGTAGTTTAGTTAGGATTAAGATGTGTCTCTGTTTTATTAAGTTCTTTAAAAATATACACAATGGTCAGATTAATCAAGTAATAATGAATTTTGGGCTTACAGATAGCTATACTGTCTGTAATAGACTGGATCAAGGTGAAGTTTTCTTGTTCTTACTGTGAAAAATTTTCTATGACTCTTTGCTCTGTAAAGTTAAGAAACATAAAAACTTTTATGATTACAAGATGGATTCCAAGTTTTTTATATGCACTAGTAAGCAGAATTATAAAAGTAACATGACTTTCTTTTTGGCAGCTGGCATTTTTGTGAATGACACTATTTGGATTGAAAATAGCATGTCTATTACTTATTGTATTTTGGACATAGCTAGTGAATTTTTCCAGATCAATAATATTTCAATCAACATAAATAAAACTGTCACTATACCTATCAATTGGAGAGTAGAGGTGCCCTATCTGCTGATTAGTAGTTTGAACATTTCAATAGCTAAAAAAGATGTGTCTCATAGGTATTTGGGTATTTTTTTATCCACCAATGGTCTGTCAAACCCTAGCCTTGCTAAAGCTTAGTTGAATATTAAGTTTTTTATAAATTTGGTCTTGAAAAAAATGGTATCTGATAAACAGTTTTTATATCTAGTGTTTGTTGTTCTACAACCTATTATTGAGTACAGACTGTAATTCAGCCATGCCTCTTTAAGTGTGTATGAAAGATAAGACAGATTGTTGAGAAAAAGCCTAAGACTAAAAGCCAATTTACTGAGAGACTTTCCAAATGAAGCCATCTCTCATCCCAAGTTGTATGGCCTTAAGACTTTTAGACAAATGCAAGCTAAGAATTCCTTAGCAAATTTGGTGATCTTTGGCAATTTAAAAGGCATTTTTAACAAGTTGTTTGAGCATTAAGTCATAAATTTGCAGATCATTAGCTGGATGCTTTAACAACCTCTTAATTTTCCGATCTCATTGTCAATCAATTCCTTGAATTGCTTTTTAGCTGGTGTTACCAACATTTTGGCTTCATGCAAACTTTCTTTAAGTGGTTTTCTGTCTAATGTTTTTTGTGCTGGTAGTAGTGTTACTGTTGCTGATATTTTGCGCTTGAATCAATATCTGAGTGTGATGGATTCACTTAAGAGATTTGGTTTGGTCTTTGCTAACCAGCTTTTGGACCATCATGACAAGTGTTTCATCTGAAAAAGCTTTCACAGATAAAAGAGACTGGATCTCAGGGAATCTATTCCTAGTTGGTATAGTTTGCTTGTTAATTTTATTGAAAATAGTGACTTGGTCTATAATTGTGTCCTTGCTTTCAGTCTCATTCCCAGTCACTGTTTGGATGAAGTTAATTCTGTTGGTAGACATTTTTTGGAATATGGGTCAGATCTCTTTGTTGTTTATACTGATAGTTCAATCAAGAATTTTGGTACTGTGAATGCTTATGGTGGTACTGCTGTATACTTTCTAGACATAGACAAAAGTGTTGGAATTGGGGTGCATGATTTGCTTTCTTCAACTTTAGCAGAATTATAGGCTATTACTTTTGCTTTGAATTGTGTGCTAGTGTTTAGTTTGGTAATTTTGTATATAGTTAAGCTTTTTTGAATGTTTGTGTCTCGCTTAGAAGTAATACAGGTTCCAATTTTTATAAAAAATGTTGGTTGGAAAAGGAGTGTATTCATCAAACAATTATATCTAAGAACTTGTCAATTAGTTAGAACAAGATCAAAAGTTATTCTGAAGTTGTTGACAATAAGCGTGCTGATCTTCTGGTTAATGCTACTACTAAATCTAATTTTGTGCTGCCTGTAGATATGTCATGCTACTTCTTGATCATCAAAAACATACCTGTTTTTGGGAATGTTTGTTATTTTGTTAGGTGTCTTTTTAATGCTATAAGTTTTGTTGGTTGAGAGTCCAAATGCACTAGGTGTTTTGTGAATAGTAGTCCATATGATAAGTTTTATATAAATCAAATCTTTAATGTGTGGCATCCCAATAGTAGATGTTGTTTTGAGTTCACTAGCTCTGTTTCTGTGATGCTTAGGTTTTACTTTATAAAGACCCTGCATTGCCAATTATCTGTTGTCAAAAGAAAGAGGCTGTATGATTTGAAATATTTCAGTGTTCTGTGTATTTGCTGTGATCTGGTCAAAAATTTTAATCACACATTTTTCTGTATTTATGATGCACATACCAGAAGAGATCTTATTGATAAGGGTATTGATTATTGGAATGATCTGTTGAGTGTCTGTACTGCTAAAAGTGTGGTAATAGGTTTTTTGTACAAAGCTGAGTTTTCTAATCAGTTATACATGTCTTTGCCCAAAGGTTTCATAATGAATGAGTGGATAGTAGTTCTAATGATATATTTCTGATCATTTATTTAGTCTGAAGTTTCACTAAGAGTCACAGATCTACTATGTGACTGCTGACTACCAAATTAAAGATACATGATGAAAAACTGGGTCTCTTGCCACATGATAAATCTGCAGTGCTAATAGTGTCTGGTCTAATTCTTTTATGGCCTCTTAGTAAGATTTTTGATTTTGGCATTAGATTTGGCATCCATGTTTGTTTTAGTTTGCATTCCCATCTATCTAGTATAAATTTCAGCTTCTTATATAATTTTTCTGTTGTAATTAATTTAGGTGTTTAGTGTTGTCTTAATTGGTCCAAATGGCTAGTCATGTATGGAAAATGCATGAGCCATACTTAATATAGAAACTTATATGATTTTGTAGTTTTAAGTAGTAATTGGGCTATACTTGTTAAATACTTAATAAAAAAAAATAAAAAAATAAAGTAATTATCAATTTATTTTTATTGTTTTTATAATATTTAAAAGTTTTTTGTATTAGATATTATAATTATTAAATAGTTTATTATAAAAAAAATCAGAGTTTATAAATTGACTTAACTATAGTTTAATTTTATTATTAGCTTTTTTTTCTTTTTCCATAATATATTAATATAATTTTAATATTTTTGTTTTATAGTTTATTTTTTTGAAATTTTTTACAAATTATAAACTTTTAAAAAAATTTATTAATTAAATATTAGTTTAATAACTTTATGATTTAATTTTCTAGTCTAATTTTTTATTATTTTTTATTTCTATTATTAAAATTTTAGTCTTTATTAAAGCATATTTAAGTTTTAATTATATTTAAAACTTAATAACTTTTTATTAGCCTTAAATTTATAGTTATTTTTAAGGTATATTTTTATTCTAATTATATTACTCAAATTATAATTAAAATTTATTTGTTATTAAAAGTATTATAAACAGATTATGTTTTATTTCTGTTTTTTAATATATTTTATGTAAATTTAAACTGTTTTTATTACTAATATTAATATTTACACAAAGCATTTTTTTAGTTTTTTATAAAAGTTTTTTAGAATTCTAATTATTATTATTATTATTTTAAAAAAAATTTCTATATATATATTTTTTATGCAAATTAATAATTAGTTTTTTACTTTAATTTATATTGTAATATCAAAAAAATCAATAATTAAACTTTATATTTGTTAGTATAAATAATTAAATATTTTTTAATTATATATATAATTTTAAGAAAAAAATATTAATTACTAATATTTAAAAAAATTATTGTTTTTAATTTATATTTAACATAATAATTAAGTATTTTTTTATGTAAAATTATAATTTAATTTTTAAGTGATTTATTTAAAAAAAAAATTTCAAAAGTTTTTTTTTATTTTTTTAATAATTACAAAAACTACAATTTTGATAAATTAAAAAAAATACTTATAAAAGTTAATAATAAATTTAAAAGATTTAGTTCAGAATAATGCCTAAAAACAAGTATATAAAATAAATTAATAAATTAATTAGAAAAAAAACTGGTTTTTGGTTTTATAATTGAAATATATAGTTTTATAATTATTTTTTAACAAGTTTTTAGATATTAACATTAATAATTTAGTAAAATTAAAAATTATTTATTATAAAATTAGTAAAATATTTTTTTAAATTGATATAAATTATTATTAAAGTTAATAATAATTATTAATACATAATTGTTATAAATAAGTAAATATTAAAAAGCATTAAAAATAAAATATTAAATTTTTTAAATTAAGATTTTTAAAAATTTTGGTAAATTTAATAAAAAAATTAATTAAAATTCAAAAAATAAAAACAGTTATAATAATTTATAACACTAAATAATAATTATTATATAATAAAATGCCAATTTTTTAGGCTTTAATATAAATAAACTGTTTAATTAACTTTGTTTATAAAGTTATATATAAAAAATTAATAGAGTTTTATAACTATAAAAAAATATTTTTTTAATATTTTTGCTGTTATATTAAATATTAAAATAATTTTAATTATAATATTATAATAATACTAATTTGTTAATTTATATTTTTAATAAATAATATGCTTTATATATAAAAAATTGTGAAATATTTTCTAATTACTATAAAAATTAAAATTTTTTTGGTCTAAAAAATAAAATAAAAAACTTTTTTATATTTAACAAAACTTTTAATACTTGTTATATTTTTTACTAATATATTTTTTATTAAAATAACTTAATATTATTTTACTTCTATATAAGTTTTTGTTTTATAAATATCTATAATTTATATTAGTTTTTTGAGCCTAATAAAGTAAAGTTCAAGGTTGATAAAATTATAGAAGGGTGGACAAGAAAGTGATCAGTTCTTCCAAAAATACCTAATCTCTGGACTTAACAATATATGTCTCTGAATTAAGTAAATAATAATGCTTTCTCTGGTATAATGAATAAAATTGGTATGAAAGAATTGTCTCTGGTTGTTAATAATCTGCCAAACAATAAAGCAGCCAGGTTATTAGGACTACCTAATAAACTTTGGAAGCATTGTAATGGGGAGGTTTTGGCCTGTCTTTTAAAATTGTTGAATTTGTGTTTAAGTATGAGTGCAGTTTCTAATCTGTGAAAAAAAGCATGAGTTTCAATAATTCCGAAACCTTATGAGTGGAATGGTGTTTTAACAAATACTAAGCCTATTACATTAGTTAAAACAGCATGTAAAATACTATCTAAGATTCTTTCTTATCAGATATCTTTGGCTTGTAGTAAGTTTAATGTTCTTCATGGTAACAATTTTTTGGTGTTGAAGAGTATTTCAACCCAGTTTCTTATTTTTGCTATTGGCTCAGTTGTTAAGAATGCTCTGAAAAAAAACAGAAAGCTTTGATTAGTGCTACAGGATATGTATAAAGCTTATAATTCAGTAGGCTGGCATCATTTGCGAGCGAGCTTACATCACATCAAAATGTGTAAATGTTTTATCCAATTTTTTGGCAACATTTATGAAGACCGGATCAACAGAGTAATAACTGACTTTGGGCTTTTAGATGGTAATAGAGTTCATGATAAGTTGAATCAAGAGGAGGTCTTTTCTCTACTGCTTTGGAGGATATTTTATGATCCACTTTTGTGTGAAGTGAAAAGGCATGAGCACTTATGTGGATATAGGATTGATTCTAAGTTTGTAGCAAAGTCTGGCAGAATTGAGGTGAGTGGAGGAAAAACTTCTTTTTTGGCTGCAGGCATTTTTGTTGATAATACAATTTGGGTTGAAAGTAGTTAGGCATCTACACAGTATATTTTAAACATTGCAAGTGAATTTTTTGTGATCAATGACATTTTAATTAATAATAATAAGATGATAACAATTTCTATTAATCAGAGAGTTAGAAATGCTTTGCTATTAATCAATAGATTGCCAATTTTGATTGCTAAAAAGAGTGAGTCACACCAATATTTGGGTATCTTTCTGTCAACTGAGGGTTTTTCTAAGCCCAGTTTGGCTTAAGCCCATAAAAATGTCAGGTTTTTTTCTAATATAGTGTTAAAAAAAGCTATTATGGACAAACAATTCTGTTATTTGGTTTCAGCAGTTTTGCAATTCATTGTCAGCTATCATACACAATTCAGTTTTGTTACTTTAGATGTATGTTATAAGTAGAATATCATGATTAGAAAAAATCTTAGAGTCAAAGCTGGTTTACCACATGATTTTCCCAGTGAGGTTTTGCACCACCTTTCTTTATATAGTTTGAAGTCTTTTGAGCAAATACAATTTAAAAGAAAGCTGGCATCACTGATTTTATTTTCTAATGGTTACAGTATTCTTGAACATTTATTTGATCATAAATTTTTGGATTTGCAAGTTTTGGAATGGTCTCCTCTGAATCCTTTGCAATTTCCTGTTAGGTTGCATGTTAGTTCTGTAAAAAATTTTTTGGCAGGGGTGATAAAGATTTTTTTGGAAAATGAATTATCTTTAGTGAACAATTTACCTTGTGCTTTTCGTGGATCTGGCAATTTTCTAATGTCTGGCATTCTGGGTCAGTTTTTGTATTACAAATCTATTTTTTCATTAAAGTGTTTTGGTGTTGCTTTTGGTGACAGAATTCTTGACAAGAAAGGAAAGATGATGGACTAGAAAACATTTTGGCATTGGAAAAAATTAAACCTGAGGGGTTTTGTGCCTTACTGGTTTTCTTTAATGTCTGATTTTATGAACAATTCTGTTTCTTTGGGGGTTGGAACTGCTACTACTACTAAGGAGGATGTGCTAAGTATTTTGGATTCTGATAGATTCTCTGAAGTTCATGATAGTTTACTAGAGGTGTGGTCTAATTGTATTGAGGTTTATATAAATGGGTCCTTGAAATGTGCTGGTACTGTTAAGGCAGTAGGTGGAACAACTACATACTTTCCAGCTGCAAATGTAGACATTGGAGTTAAGGTTGCTGGACTTTTGTTCTTTACTTTAACTGAACTGCAAGCTGTGATGTTGGCTTTAGAGTGTGTTTCATCTTCTTGCTCAGTGGTTTTGTATTCAGATAGTCAATCTGCGATTGATGCCTGCATTTCTGAAACTTCTTCAACTAAGTCTGATTTCCATAACCAATATTGGATTGAAAGATTGCAAATAGTCAATTTTCTTAAAAACAAGAATATTTCAATCAAGTGGGTGAAGATTAAAAGACATTCAGATATATTGGGCAACATAAGAGCTGACACACTAGCTAATGAGACTACTTTCTCATCTCTTTCTTTGCCAGTTAAAATCTGGGAGAGGTTTCTGGTCACTGAAAAAACTGTTATATCTGGCAATGTTCATTATTTTGCTTAGAACTTACACTAGTCAATATGTTGTGCCTATTAGGAGACTGGTCCAGGTTTTAATATAGTTCCAAATATTATGATTAAGAAAATAGATTGAAATGCTATTGCAACAATTTGGCATCCTGATTTACACATGCTTTCTGGGTTCACCAGTAAAAAGTCAGCCAATTTATACATGTATTTGATAAAAGCTATATATAAATGGCTGCTGGTTGCAGTTAAAAAGAAATTGTATAGCAAAGATTATCTCAGTGTTTTGTGTTTGTTGTGTGGTGAAGTGGAGATCTCTGATCATGTTTTTGTTTATTGGTCTCTGCAGAAACATTTTGGTTAAAGCTGCTGAAAAATGGATGTTGATGTCTGGTTTTTTGAGTTCATTTCTATCTGCTATTCTACTCTTACTCTCATTATGTTCTTTGGATATGAGTCTTTATACAGCAGTATGCAAGGGTTTTGTAATGAGAGATTGGTATGCTGAAGCTGTTTTAGTTTTTGAGGGAAAAGTAAAAGCTACTCAGATCCTAATAGAATATATCAGGTTTGTAGTGGAGTTGTAGTGCACTCAAATATGGACTATTAGGACCAAACATAGAGTAGAGATAAAAAAGACTGGGTTGGTTGGGGATAATGGTGTGGTTTCTGGCCTGTCCAGCAGTATAGTTTCTACATTGTCAGCTGGTGTTGTCCACATGCTTGGTGTTATAAAATCTTTTACTATTAGGTTTGATAGGCACAAATTGTGTCATTTTTTCTCTGGTTTAAGTGGTAATGCTTTTGTTACCATAGGTGTGTAGTGTTGTCTTGTCTGGCCCGAATGGCTAGCCACATGTAGTCTGTACATAAATTGCATTTAGTTGGTTTTACTTAGTTTGGTTCTATGTACTAGATAGTAGTTGGGCTTCATTCGTAAAACTTGTAATAAAAAAAAATTAGTTTTTATTTTATAAATATTTATGACCAATATTTAAAAAAAAACTTTTTAGTATCTAACAAAATATTTTAGCATTTGCTGTATTTTTTTTATGTCTAAATTCTCCAAAGAGCAATTTTCTTGAAAAAAAGTTTTTGTTTTTGTCTTTCTATTTATATTACTTTCAATATTTTTCAAGCTAATAATTCTTTTATGGTGAATTTAAAGACTGTTTTAAGTAGCAATATGTTAAAGAAAAAGGCTTTTAAAAGTATTTTTTATAATTTTGTTGATAGTACTTTCTCTCAAAAAAAAAGATCTCTGTTGGCAATATTAAGTACTCTGAAAATAAAATAAAATTTTTTTAATCAAATCTGATATTGTTAATAATATGTATTTAAATATGAATAGTGTATTTAGTAACAGTGAAATTGGTAATACTACAGTAATTCAGATAGTGGTTTTTTTCATGGTTTGGTTGCAACAACTTCTAAAGCTAAAAGAATTAATATAAGTTTGGATAGTGGCTCTTTTATTAATATAATTGACTATAGAATAAATGAAAAAAAAGTTCTCTTTTTTTTTCTTTTAATATTTCTCTTGACAAAAGGTAGATTGACCTTAAAATAGTAAAAACTCAGATCAAAATGACTGTTAAGAAATTTTTTGCATTAGATATTAATCTATTAACTATAAAAAAAAATTAACAACAGCAAAAATTTAGCTTATTAAAAAAATCTTTTTAGCAATTAATGGTTTTAAGAAGAGCATTACTCTTTCAAAATTTGAAAAAATTATTAGATCTATGTTTTTATCAGAAAAAAGCATGGAAAAGACTGTATTATTGGCTAAGAAAAAAAGAATCAAAGTAAATAGTAATCTTAAAAAACAAAAAATTAATTTAGATTAAGCTGTAGTATTTAAGAAGATTCTTATTGTTATGATTGAAACCCATAGTTTTTATTAGTTATCACATGTATTAGCCACTGATGTCATATAATTAGCCACCCTATTTTTAGATAGTGATTGTTGACCTGATCAATGACCTGACTGTTGACCTGATCATTGACCTGATCATTAATCTAATTGTTAACCACTTTAGATAGTTATATAAGCAATGATTTCCTTAGCTGTAGAAAGACATGATCAAAGTAATAAAATAAACAATATTAATTACTTCCTCTCATAATCACTTATTCTCCTTTCCTTACCTTCAAGTATCTACTTGTTGGCATTCACATACCTTATCTTTTCCTCTTCTTGATTTGTATTTGTTAGAATTAGCCTGAGAAGCAATTGGCTTGCTCTTGTAATTCATTGAATAAAGAAATGATTGAAAAGCACAACAATACCTGTTATTGATTCTAAGAATTGCCGAGTTGAGACATAGAATAATAGCAGCGGTATTATCTTGTTGACAATCATGGACTATTTCTCTACTTTCAGATTTAAGAAAAGATTAGCGACTGTGATTTTTATGAGACTGATCACACACATTGAATTTCTACTTATTCAATTTGCTCCCTTATTGTAATTCCCTCTTTGTTTATTTCCATCACCATACAATACTGTTCTCCCTTGCTATCCATTAGCTTGTTATTCCAACCTGTAACATAAAAGTGGTGCTCCCTGTGAGGTTGTTAAAATTCACTTATTCCCTCATTGTATGGGTGATTACTTATATCTGTCACAGCAATCAGAAAAACACTTTGCAGCACACAACAGAAATGATCTAAATTTCATTGAACTTAATCCTCTGCCCTCCTGCTTGATCTGTTTCCCCCTTGAAGAACAATCCAGTAGACAATTCCAAGACTTTTGGAACTGGTTTCTGAACAAGCATTCAGCTGAAACCTACACAGCTTATATGACCTATTACTTTGACCAAGCTTATTTTGAAAATGACTTTGAAGAAAGAAACAACAGTATCAATCAACTCTTATATTCTGCAACCTTTGAACAACAGCCTCCTGATTTCGAATATCTGAATCATTAAATCCACATTTGGATTGCTGCTCATCAAGCAACTGAAACTTCCCTTGAAACAAAAGAAGAAAGCTATTAAACTGCCCCTGTTTTTGACCTTTTATCAAGCGAATCAGATTCGTCTACACAAACAGTTACCCCTGAACCAATGGCTAATGACCCCATGCAAGCAAACATTCTGGCCACCCTCCAAGGTATACAAACTGCTCTAGGAAGAAGAAACAATACTCCACTACCACTATTTAGAGGTAATGCACAAGATCCAATTGAATGGTTAGATGACTTTGAGAGAGCTGCCACAGCCAACCAATATGATAAAGAATACAAGTTCCAAATCATTGGTGGCTACCTCCAAGGCTTTCCTGCTACCTGGTTCTCACAAGAAACAGATGCCAATGCTCAATACAGAATAATCAGATGGACACCAATCAATGCTGGAGAAGAAAATACCTCTTTCACTACCCAATTTGAGGCCAAGTTCAGAACCCCAATATTAATATCCAAATGGTGCATGGAATTGGAAAGAAGAACCCAAGGCCCTGGAGAAGTAGTGACTGAATATGCCAAGGCTATTAGAAAGCTAATTAAACGTGTAGACTCTGGAAGAAATTGGGCAGAAGAGCAGAAAATCCACTTCTTTACAAAAGAATTGAGAACTGATCTATCATATGCTCTTTGGCCCCTTCTGGCCCTGAAAGATAATCTTACCATGGATATAGCCATTGAATTAGCACAAAGAATTGAAGATAACCAAAGGATGCACTTGGGATCCACACTACCAGTTTTTGCTTCTGCTCCTGTCATGGCTTCTGTCCCTCAAATGACTGCTACTTCTTTTGCCACTCACACTCAAGATCCAAATGAACAGTTAATAGACAGACTCACAGCAAATCTTGCCCAGTTATTAGAACCCTTAGCCCAAGCAGTCAGAGAAAATCAACAACCACAAAGACCCAGATTTGAACCACACTTCAATCAGCCCCAGCAACCACTTTATCAAAGACAACAAAATCGTGGCCCACCTGTATGTTATTACTGTGGATTAACTAGACACTTTTCAAGAAATTGCAACAATCCTCCACTGTCTCCACCAGTTCTCAGAAACAATGATGCTCAGAACAACAGACCTAACAACAACAATGTGCCCAACCAAAGACCCAATCATGCCAACATCAATTTCTTTGGAGAGGATCCCCTAGTTGAAGCCACTGTTTATCAGCCTTTAAACTGGTAGGCACACCTCCAAAGGGTGAGAGTGCAAGCCAACCAGAAGAAAACCCCTTTTACGTTTTTAACTTAACTGATGATGACTATAACATAGATGAATTAGCAATCAACCCCTCTGAATCCACAAGAAAGAAGAAGAAAGCCAAAGTTGATTTCATTCTGGATCCCAATAAAACTTCTACATCAACTGCTGACAACAATGAGCCCCCAAAAGCCAAAGTTTTCAAGAATCCTCCAAAGTTGGAACCCCCAGAAATAATACAAAAATCCGACTCCTATTCTGTTGTCAAAGACCTTATAGAAACCCCAGCACATATAACTTTTGGCCAATTGATAACCCATCCACAATTCAGAAAAGATCTTCGCAAATCTCTGATTCCAAAGAAAAAGACACCCAAAACCAACAAACGCCCTTGCCAAGCTGGACTTGCTGACAATAGCAATGTCACTTCTCTAATTTGTAAAGCCCAAGTGGCTGGCTACTTCATTGATTTGATCCTAGACAGTGGATCATCTGTTAGTGTTATTGCCAAACACTTTCTTGAAGCAATTGGCAGAAAAATTGATGAATCATCCACACGACCAATGACCAATATGCATGGTGATAAGAAGAAAAGGCTTGGCATAGCCAAAGCTATTCCTGTCCATATTAATGGCATCAGCATTGAAACTGATATAGAAGTATCTGAAGTGAAAGAATACACCATCATTGTTGGCAATGAATGATTCAAGAAAGCAAAAGCTTTGCTTGATTATAAACTCTGTAAACTAACTATTAGATGTGGTAAGAAACCCATTGTGGTTAAGTGTCGCCATTGGACAACTCCCCCAGTATCCAAACAAAGCCCAGAAGAAAATGAATCAGATGAATCAGATAATGAAAAAAGTGAGGAAGAAGAAGAACAAGAAGAACAAAAAAAAACTGCTGAACTCGCCTATACCATCTTCACCAGCAATGGCAAACTACTGAATAATATCAAGGCAGATAAAAAAGGAATCATTGTCAATGGCAAGCTGATCTGCTGGCTTTATTATGACATGCTCAGAAAAACCTTTGACAGAAAGCCAGGCAAGAAAGCCAAATACAGTTATTGGTGGCATGATCCTTGTGCCCAGTACTGGTGCAACAAACCATTGTATTCTCCTAGTGATGAATGCATGTCCTGCCTGATCTATTACAAAGATTGAGAACCAATCAGCTTGATACTCCGTGAAGAAATAAAAAAAGTCCAAAAGTTCTTTGAAAATGAACCACCTGAAATCCAATCACTGGTTGTAGAACAAAAAGAACCCTCTCCAGAAGAAAGAAAGATAGATATTGAAAACCTGCTGGCTAGAAATAGCCCAGTTATCTCAAAAGAAGGTGAACCTCCTGGACGTACACATGTGATACAACACACCATTATCACCAAAGAAACTCGTCCCATCCATTTGAAGCCCTATCAATTCAACCGGTGCAATAATGAGTTTATCAAAAAGGAAATAACCTAAATGAAAAACCTTGGATTCATACAGGAAACCAAGAGTGAATGGGCATTCCCAATTGTAGTGGTATTCAAAAAAGAAGGAACCCTATACTTTTGTGTTGACTATTGCCAATTAAATGCCATTACTGAAAGAAATATGTATCCACTTCCCAAGATTGATGCAATGCTAGACCAATTCCATAGTGCCGCTTTCTTCTCAACCATTGACTTAACTGCTGGATTCTGGCAAGTAGAGATGAATCCAGAAAGCAGAAAAAAAACTGCCTTCATCACCAAGTATAGTACCTACGAATTCACAGTCATGCTTTTTGGTCTCACAAATGCTCCTCCCATCTTTTAACGCTTAATGGACAAAGTATTTGAATCAGTAAAAGAAAACTTTGTTCTAGTCTACTTAAACAACATAATGGTATACTCAAAAACCTGGGATGAACACCTTGAACATTTGCAAAAGGTTTTTGACCTCCTTAAAAATGCTGGCCTCAAGAACAATCTAATCAAATCATTCTTTGGACATCAATCCACCCAGTTCTTTGGCCATCTTATTACAAAAGATGAAATCTTCCCTGATCCAGCCAAAATTGAAAAAGTTCAAAACATTAGACAACCAATGAATGTTCATAAACTACGCTCTTTTCTTGGTTTGGCCTCTTATTATCGCAAGTTTGTCAAAAATTTCTCCAAAATTGTCACTTCTCTCAATCAGCTACTTAGGAAAAACATCAATTATCACTGGGGCACTCATCAACAAAAAGCATTTGAAATTCTGAAGGAAAAACTGGTACCAGAACCCATCCTCATGCAACCTAATCTGAATCAACCTTTTATCCTCCATACTGATGTATCTGGCTATAGATTTGGTGCTGTTCTTTCCCAGAAAGATGAAGATAGCAGAAAACATGCTGTAGTATATACCAGTAGAACTCTCACACCAGCAGAAAAGAACTACTCAATTACTGAGCAGGAATGCTTAGCAGTAGTTTGAACTACCAGCTACTGGGACAAATATCTTAAGGGTGTGAAATTTTCAGTAGTAACAGATCACCAAGCTTTGGTTTGGCTATGCAACAAAAAAAACCTGGAACATAAATGGATAACTCGCTGAATACTCCACTTGGATGAATTCGACTATGACATTCAATACTGCAAAGGAGCTAATTATCAAAATACCGATGCTCTCTCCAGACTTACTATCCAGTAATAGTAAAACTCTCTCAAACCAAACCAACTTAATTATTTGTAACTCGCCCACAAACAAACATGATAATAGACTTGGACAACTACTCTGCCTTAATGGAATTTTTGGGTAAAGGACAATATCCGCCAAACTATACTCAACAGCAAAGAGAACATTTGCGCAAACAATCAAATTTCTATTTGATTTGCCAGAACCAGTTATATAAAAGAAATAAAAAAGATCCTGACCACCCTCAGAGAGTCATTAGATTTGAAGAAAGAGAAATTGTGATCTACAATATGCACACTGATCCATTAGCTGAACACTTTGGAAAAACAAAAATGATTCAGAAAACTTTAGCTTGCTATTATTGGCCTATCTTGAGAAAAGACATTGCTAAATACATCAAAACCTGTGATATCTGTCAAAGAAGAGGAAAACCCAATTGCAAGGAAGATATCTATCCAATCTCTGTTGGTCAACCATTTAACAGAATTGGTATAGATGTTGTTGGATCTTTAACAGTAACTTCTGATGGCAACAGATACATTATCACAGCTACCGACTATCTTACAAAGTGGGTAGAAGTAAGAGCCACCCCAGATTAAACAGCAGTCTCAATTGCCAATTTCATTTATGAAGATATTATCTGTCACCACGGCTGCCCCAAAGAACTTTTATCTGATAAAGGAAGAGCTTTTCTCAATACACTGGTTGAAGAACTTTGCAGAAAAATAGAAATACATCATAAACTCTCTTCCTTTTATCACCCCTAAACAAATGGCCTAGTGGAACGTTTCAATAGAACACTATGTGAAACCCTAGCCAAAACCAGTAAAAAAACCAACCTATGAGACAAAGTATTGCCTTCAGCTTTATTCGCCTATAGAACTGTGAATCATAAGATAACAAATTATGAACTCTTTTATCTGCTCTATGGACAAATGGCAACTCTACCAATAGAAACAGATATAGAAACAATACCTTTTGAAGAAATAACAATAGGAGATTACAAGGACATTTTCCAAAGAAGACTTGGTACCATTCTTGACTCATTGATAAAAGCATAGATAATTGCCTTTGAAAAGATAAAACAGTTCCAAGAGAAGCTCAAAAAGAAAAAGACCTATAAAACACTTTTTTTAAGTATTGGTGACTTAGTTTTAGAATACCATTCAGACAGAGACAATGTCTATGGTAATAAATTTTCCAGCCGCTGGAAAGAACTTTTTATAGTCAACAAAGTTTTGAACAATAGTTCATATATCCTACAAGATCAATATGGAACAATATTCAGTGATCACCCTGTTTATGGCACACAACTCAAGAAATATCATAAACGACCTGATTGGTTACCTGTTGTGGTAATACTGACCCAAATAATCAGCAAAAATCAGATATAAATAAATGCACCATTCCCAAAACAGAGGTATCTTCAATCGACATGAACAATTATTTCCTGAATCAAAACATTCAAAACACTTTCTATACTCTCCATGAGTGCTGGATCAAGAACTATCCAAATGCTACTCTGACTATCAGAAAACAAATCACCATAACAGACAACAATAGAACTCACACTGTTATCAAACCAAAGAAAACAACTACCAAAAGAGAAAGAATTGGTGGCAAAATGGATAAATACCTGCTGGAAAGCATAACAGCAGCAATACTTTTACCTTCCAACACAATTGAAAAAACGATACAAGAAATCTTGCCCATAGACAAAAACTTGTCATATGGAAGACAACTAGAACTCTATGGTCATCTTGGTGAAATCATAGAAGACATGAAGCTTATGAAGAAAACAACTTCAGAGATACAAGGGGAAATTTTGGGCATTATACGATTGGATGTCCCAAGAGTTTTGACCATTGCTAAAAGAGCCAGAACTCTTATACAAAAATTTGGTCTCTTGGATACAAAACTTATTTCACCTCAAGTAATATTTACCCTATCCACAAAAGACTTCAACAAACTAGTTAGTTTTGAGTTAGACAAAACCCTTCACATAGACTATCCCATAAATAACTTAATTTTGCCAAAGCTCAATCTCTTTGGAGAGAATAATATTATGGTTGAAACCCATAGTTTTTATTAGTTATCACATGTATTAGCCACTGATGTCATATAATTAGCCACCCTATTTTTAGATAGTAATTGTTGACTTGATCAATAATCTGACTGTTGACCTGATCATTGACCTGATCATTGACCTGATTGTTGATCTGGTCATTGACCACTTTAGATAGCTATATAAGCAATGATTCCCTTAGATGTAGAAAGACATGATCAAAGTAACAAAATAAACAATATTAATTACTTCCTCTCATAATCGCTTATTCTCCTTTTCTTACCTTCAAGTATCTACTTGTTGGCATTCACATACCTTATCTTTTTCCCTTCTTGATTTGTATTTGTTAGAATTAGCCTGAGAAGCAATTGGCTTGCTCTTGTAATTCATTGAATAAAGAAACAATTAAAAAACACAATGATACCTGTTATTGATTCTAAGAATCGCTGAGTTGAAGCATAGAATAATAGTAGTGGTGTTATCTTGTTGACAATTACGGACTATTTCTCTACCTTTAGATTTAAGAAAAAATTAGTGACTGTGATTTTTATGAGACTGATCACGTACATTGAATTCCTACTTATTCAATTCGTTCCCTTATTGTAATTCCCTCTTTGTTTATTTCCATCACCATACAATACTGTTCTCCCTTGCTATCTGTTAGCTTGTTACTCCAATCCATAACACTATAAATATGTTAAAAAAATAATTGTTATTACAGTAACTAAGTTTGATAAAATAGTGTCAATCTGATTATAACTAATTGGGCTGTGGCAAAAAACTGTGGTAAAATTTATCAAATCAAATTAGGCTGAAAATTTGGCATTAAAATGGTTTTTCTTAATTGGGAAGAATTTGGTACATGTGGCTATAACCATAGAAAATTGTAGTATTTAGATGTTTAGAGATTGTTTTAAGATGTTTTTATTTACTTTTTTCATGGAAACCACTACTTATAATCTTGAATTTCTTTTGAAAAAAGCTGATGGAAATACTTGTATCATTAATTAATCATTTGAGACTGGCAATAGAATTCACTGTACAATAATTGGTTTTAAATTTGATAAGAAATCGGAATTTGTTTTCTATATAAAGCCAAATTTGGTACTATAAAATTATCTTGAACTAAAATAGATTTGATTTGATGCAAAAAGTGTAGGAAGTTTAAACATTTTCTTTTGATGTGTAATATACTAAATACATTTACTTTTAAGCTTTTGAAAACATTTAAAAAAATTGCTTTAGATGCAAATTGTTTTTAATTGGCTAAATTGTATACAAAAAAAAATGTTTCTATCTTTCATCTTGCTGCTTTTGGTAACAAATCTTGGGCACAAATGGTTTTACTTGTTGTTATCTCTAATAATATTTTAGTTTTGGTTCTGAATTCTTTTTTTTTAATAGATCATATATTAAAAAAAGTTTTATAATTGCTTAAAATAATTTATCTATTAGTGTTTATTTGGCTTTTTTAGAACGTTTTTTAAAGCTTTTGGCTAATCAAGTATTGAGTATTGTGTAAAAACTAAGCAGTATAGACCTGGTACTCTTGGTGTCTACTTCTCAATTTCTTTTTTTTTATGTGTCTGTTTTTTTGAATTAAAGGTTAAATTTGAATATGGCTTTAAACAACTTATTTAAGCTGCTTGCTTTTTTTTTTTTAATTGCAAATAATATGGTTTTAAATTTGGGTTTAAGCAGTTTGAAAGTCTTGACTATCAAGATAAATAGATTAAATCTAAAATAGTGGCTCTTAAAGTTTTTGTTAGTTCAGTTTTAGTGAAATTGAATTAATTGTATGCTGGCTTAGATTTTTTAACATTTTTTTTATCTCAATAATTGATTTAATTTGGAAGTTTACTACATGTTATGTTTAAGACCTTAATGTTTTTACAAAGTAGAAAAATATTGTTTATTGATATATAAGCTTGAGTAATATGATTTCAATTATTACAGAAACAAAATTAAGATCTAGTATTAAGCCTTAACTATTAAACAAGTTTGATAAGATGCAGATTTTCACATCTGATTTGGATAAAAATTTTCTTAGTACTAAGATAACTATTATTGTAAACAATTTTTTGGCTCAACATATTTCTAAAATAAAGAAAATTCTTGGTTAAATTATTTTAGTAAGGCTTTTGTTCAAAAAAAATTGTTAATTATAAACTTAGATTTATATATTAGTGTTTTTGCTAAAGTAAAGTTTAGTCAGGCATTAAAAGTCAATTTTTTTATTGTTAAGACAGTTAACTTTAATACTTTTATGGTGTTAGGTAAAAACTTCAATAAAAATAGTTTAAAAAGAAGTACAAGTTTCAAATTTTGTTTGGATTTGGGTTTGGTTAACTTATTTGGTAGACATTTATTGGTTAAAGTTTTAACTTAGAGCAATTTAAAAAATGTTAAAAAAGTTTTAGATTATATTTTTGTTAATAAAAGCATATTATTAGTGATTGCTAATTATGAAATTGATTCTGTGTTTACATTTTTCAACACTAATTACAAGGCTGTCTTAATGTTAATTGGTTTGAATAGGCTTTTGGGTATTTATTTAAATAGCCTATACAAACAAGCTAATAAAAAGTATTGAAAATTCAAAATTAAGGATACAGATAATACCAAGTAAATATAATTTAAAAAATGCTTTTTTGTCAAGCTTTTGGTGGTAAAGAATAAGTTTTCAAATACTAAGGCTTGTAGTAATTTAAATACTATGTAGATACTGATGAAATATTTTCAAAACATTGGTTCAGTAAATTTCAGTGTTTAAAAAACAAGCAGTTTTTTAAGTTTTTTGGATTGAAACTTTTAATTGCCAAAATTGTTAAAAAATTAGGCTTAAGTAACATGCTTGAATTTAATTGTCTTATTAAAAAATAGTCAACTTTGAATAGAAATAAGACTATCATAATTGTAAATATAGTATAGAATAATAAAAAGTTTATAGATATCATTAAATATTTGTTATCTGTTTATAAAGAGTACAGAAAGTTCAATATATACAAGTCAAAATTGGCTGAAAAGGTGGCTATCAAGAAAGCAATTAAGAAGCACATAAAAAATTTTAGTTTTAATAAAGGTGGTATGATTAAAAGTATTTTGAATTAGCTTTTCACAAAGTAGTTTTGGATTATTTGGTGGTAGATAGTAAGCTGGTTTTGAAGTTAGAAGAAATAAGACTTAGTGTTTATATGATTATAAAAAGTTGGACAAGAAAACAGATTGTGTTTATAACAATGTTTGATCTTTGAGTTTGCTAATATGTACTGTTGAATTACATAAAAGATGATGTTTTTTTGGTGTAATAAGAGAAATCAGTATAGAGGAATTGTTTTTGGTTATTAATGGTTTGTTTAATAACAAGACTGCTGGCTTGTTTAACATTTTTAATGAACTTTGAAAGCATGATAACAATAAGATAATAGGATGTTTTTTGGATTTGTTGAATACATGTTTGTCTATTGGTAGTGTGTCTGCTTTGTAGAAAAAAGCTTAGATCTCAATGATTTCTAAATTTTATGGTTGGAATAAGGTTCTTATTAATACTCAACTTATTGCTTTAATTAAAACTGCCAGAAAGATTGTTTTTAAGATTCTATCTAATTGGATTTTATTTGCATGTTTTTTTATTAAAGTTTAACAAACAAGGCCCAAAAGCTACCTAGAACAATATATCAAAGAATCAATCTAAACTAGATGCTAATCATGCATTTTCTACATGTAACTAGCTATTCAAACTAGTTAAAAACACACTACGCTGATGCTACAGAAAAAAACTTACCCAAAGACAACATCTTTTAAATAACAGAAAACAAAGTTGCACTACAAAAAACCAAACCAACTAGCCACTCAGCAGTTTTAAAGAGATCAGTTTTAATATCAAAAAACTCATGCTCCCAAAGAGACATTAAGTTGGAAAACATCTCATCACCTATAACAGGTGAAAGCTTTAAATCACCAGATATATTAATGTCCTCTATGCAGCATTCTTTTTTCAAAGAAACTACTTCTTTTCCCAACTTACCAACAGTTCTACTAAAAGAACTCATATGCACCAAAACCTCATTAATGTTAAGACCAAAAGCACTACTTAAAACCAAATTACCATTAATAAACTGTTCAAAAATTGTAACCAAAGAGCCAATAAGCTTAACAATAGACTCAACCAAAGCAGAAAGCTTAGTCAAATCAGATTCCAAAGAAGACAGTCAAGATAGCACCAAAAGATTACCAACAACAACTGAAGAAAAAACAAGAGGTGACAAAGGTAGAAATCCAGAGGAGTTCAAGGGAGCAAAAGTCTTGGCATAAGACTTAGGACCAACAAAGTGTGATGTAAACACCTTGAGAAACTTGGAAAAGAAAGGTAAAGAAACCTTACAGTCTGTAGCCAAATGGCCCAGTTCTTAATACTTGAAACAATGCCAACAACCAGGAGTCTTCTACCAAATATGACATTTTCTCAATGTACTAGTTTTGACAATAGCAGAGTCCAAATCAGTTTGGAAACCAAATGTGACCAGAGCAAACCGAAAATAACAACCAGACTTAAGAGAATGAGAGATAAAACATGTTTGACCACCAATTTGAGAAATCATATCACTAATTTCAAAAGCTGTGCATTCAGAAAGAAAATTGACCAACTTGGCCTTAAACTTATCACAAAACAAAATAGTCTCATTTTGATTTACCAGAGGAAAAATTTTAACACTATTCTTGTCCACCAAAACTGACCAATGATTCAAAGCAAACACAGCAAAGTCCAACTTTTTAAAATAAACTACCACATATTGCCAAATGCCAGCAGGCTTTAGCACAATATAAGTGATACTACCAAATACACTGAAAGCTGTCTTAATGTCAGCAGCAAACATACCCAATGGCACATCACATAGCACAACAGCAGCAGAAGAGGGACCAGACTCAGAAATTACCAAAGATTTGGCAATTTTGAGGGTAACCAAATATACAGAGCTTGTAAGCTTAACCAAAAATGCAGCTTTCAAAGACACTTAAGAAGCAAACTCCTTATAAAACAGCTTCACATTGTCTTTTAATATTGATTTTGCACCCAAAAAACCATGTATTGACTAAAAAACAGCCTTAACATGAGCCAATTTGATCTTAAAAGTAGTACCAGACATCAGAGTAAAGACCACCCACCCAGCAAATCTTTAATGACTAGTAATAGTTTCTCAAGCACTACCAAAAGCAGCACCAGAAACTAGAAGAGGAGATGATTCAGTTTCCATTTGATCAGCCCAGTTCCCAAGAACAGATGACTCAACAGGAGGAGATTGTTTTGCTTCTAAAACTGGCAATAATCTACCAGAAGACACCATATTTAACAACACAGCTAATGATTGATCTAGGCCTATCTTGGACAATATGCTGGATAATACTATGGAGATCTTATTGGGAACCACAAAAGAGTTCGGTGTAACAATAGCAGAGGCAAGTGATTGCTTCCACTTTTCTGAACTTTTGGTCTTTTTGACTATTTTTTTGAAAAGAAAGTGCTAGCAGCACCAGATGTAGAAGTTATAGAGAGGAAGACCAGCTTGGTAACTGGTCTATTATTAAAAATTTTTGGGCTTTTAGTTAGAGTGGAGGCAACACTGAGACTAACCCAAGTGTGTCTCTTTGAGAGAACTTTGACTGGTGAGAAACCAGCCAAAGATGAAGAAGTTGCTTTAGTGACTACCAAAGGCAGCTTATCACGATTACTGGATAAAAAAAAGGCTTCTAAAACGTTTTGTCTAGTTGCTTTTACAACAGAGAGAACTTTTTTGGTTGAAATTTTATTAAATATCTCAGGACAGATATCAAGTACAGCTTTTTTACTTTTTGCTTTGATTGTAGTCATAAAATTAAGAAGACAAAAAGTTTTTTTTTGCATGTAGCAAGTTTGATGTTTTCTATAATTATAATTTTTTGGTTTTAAAGAGTATATTTACTTAGTTTTTTGTGTTTGCTGTCAAATTAGTAATTGAAGATGTTCTAAAAAAAAATAGGAAACTTTGATTGGTCCCACAGGATATATGCAAAGCATATGACTCAGTTAATTAATACTATTTAAGAGCTAGCTTGTAGTGGAATCAAATTTATGATAGATTCATCAAATTTTTTAGCAGTATATACAAAAATAGAGTCAATAAAGTGATGACTAATTTTGGTCTTTTGAATAATTATAAAGTGCATAATAGATTGGATCAAGGTAAAGTTTTTTTGTTTCTTCTGTGGAAAATTTTTTACAATCCACTCTTGTATAAAATTAAGAGGCATAAACAGTTGTGTAGATACTGAATCAATACTAAGTTTATGGCAAAGACTGGCAGGATTGAAAACAGTAGTAAGATGTTCTTCTTTTTTACAACTGGTATATTTGTTAATAATACAATTTAAATTAGGAATAGTCAGACTTCTATACAGTATGCTTTGAACATTTTCAGTGAATTTTTTATAATCAATAATATTTTGATCAACAATGAGAAAATAGTGGCTATTTTTATCAATCAGAATATTAGAGTTGTTTTTTTGAATATTAGCAGTCAGCTAATTTTAATTGCTAAAAAGAATAAAGCACATAAATATTTAGAAATCTTTTTGTTGACTAAAAAATTGTTCAAGCCAAGTATAACCAAGACCTATTCTGATGTTCAGTTTTTTATTAATGTAGTGTTCAAAAAAGCTATTATAGATAAGTAGTTCTCTTATTTGATGTTAGTTGTTCTGCAATTTATAGTTGGTTATAAGACTTAGTTTAGTTTTGTCTTATCAAGTATGTGTTACAAATAAAATATTATGATTAGAAAGAGTCTTAAGTCTAAAGCCTGCTTACTCCATGATCTTTTTAGTAAGACTTTATATTATTACTTTTTGTATGATCTGAAATTATTTAAGCAAATGCAATTTGAAAAAAATTAACTGTTTTGATTTTTTTTTTAATGCTTTTAGTATTCTTGAACATTTATTTAATCATAGATTTTTAAATTTACAGATTATAAATTAGACTTTTCTAAATCTCTTGCAATTTTCTATTAAGTTATATATTAGTTTAGTAAACAATTTTTTGGCTGAGGTGGTAAAATCTTTTTTAGTTAATAAGTTATCTTTGATAAACAATTTTCCCAATGCTTTTTATAGTCCTGGTAATTTTTCTATATCAGTAATTTTAGAGAAGATCTTGTATCTTGGCTCTATTTATTTTTTAAAATTCTTTGGAATTGCTTTTAGTAATAGGCTTTTTGATAAAAAAAGTGTTATAATAAACTGGATAACTTTTTGTCAATGGAAAAAATTGGATTTAGAGGCCCTGTGTTTTATTGATTTGAGTTTATATCTAAATTTTTGCATGATAAAAATTTTTTGTTGAGTAATTCTGCTGAGACCAATCTATTAGACTTAAACATTTTGGAATCTAAAAGATTTTTTAATATTTAAAGTGGTTTGCATGAAATTTGGTTTGGCTTATTTGATGTCTATATAGATAATTCATTAAAAGATGCTGGCTTTGTTAATATAACTAGTAAACAGCTGTGTATTTTTTTTGCTATAGATATAAATATTGAAATTGGAGCACATGAGCTTTTATTATCTACTATGGCTGAAATACAGACTGTTGCTCTGTTCTTAAAGTGTATTCTATTTTTCTGCATGGTAATTTTGTACTTAACAGCCAAGCTGCAATTAATACATGTGTGTTTGAGATGTTATTTGTTGTATCAGACTTTTGTAATTGTTGTTGGTTAGAAAAAAACATAGTGTTAATTTGATTAAGAATAAGAATCTTATGGTAAGCTGAGTAAAAGTCAAAAGTTATTCAGAAGTGTCTAATAATATAAAGACTAATGTTATAGTAAATAAGACTACTTATTCTTCTTTTTCTTTATTAGTAGAAGTATGAAAATGTTTTTGGATTGCTGAAAACACTGTTGTATCAAACAATGCTCATTATTTTATTAGAAATTTGTTTAGGTCTATTTGTCACACTTATTAAGAAACTGCTTCTGGTTATAATGTGATTCTGAATATATTAATCAAAGATATAGATTAAACTACTACTACAAGAATATGATATTTTGATTTACATATGCTTTCTGAATTTACCAGTTGAAAGTCTTCTAATCTGTATATGTATTTAATAAAAGCTGTATATAAATGACTACCAATGGTAGTTAAAAAAAAATTGTATGATAAATGGTATTCTCATGTACTATGTTTGCTGTGTAATAAGATAGAGTTCTCTGATTATGCTTTTATGTGTGTTTGAAATGTTAATATTTAAAAAAAATTTTGGTTGAAGTGTTTGTGCATTGGATTGCTTTGGCAAAAGTTTGTGATCTGTCTTTTTTTATTATTTTGTGAACATTTTCTAGATGTTTTTTAGATATAAGTTTGTATACAATAGTTTATAAGAGGTTTGTATTAAAAGATTAGTATACAGAAGCTATTGAAATTTTTTTTAAAAAAAAAACTGTCTCTGCTATTATTAATTATATAAGACATTTGGTAGAGTTACATTATGCTAAAGTGTGGCTGATAAGATCCAAATATAGAGTAAATATGAAGAAAGCTGGTTTATTTAAAAATAGTGGTTTGGTATTAAAGTTGTTTTGTAGTATAATATCTATATTGTCAGATAATATAATTAGATTGCTTGGTATTGTTAAGTTCTTTGCTATCAGTTTTGGTTATTACTAAATGTGTCTGTTTTTTTTAGGGTTATGTAATAATATGTGTATTTATATAGATATGTAATATTATTTTGTTTGGTTTTAGTGGCCAGTTATATGTAATAAGTTTATAAGTTGCATTTAGTTTAAACTATTTAGTTTGGTCTTATGTATTAAATAGTAATTGGACTTTACTCAATAAATACAATTAATAAAAAATAATAAAAAATTATTTTATTAAATATTAGTAAATAAACTTATTTATTAGCTTCTTAATAATATATAATTAAATTTTTATTAAGTTTAATAATTATTTCTTTTTTTGTCTTCTTAATTTTATAATCATAATCAAAATAAAGAGTAAAAAAGCTGTATTTAATATTTTTCTTGAGATATCTAATAAAATTTTAACCAAAGAAGCTTTTTCTGTTGTAAAAACAGCTAGACAAAACGTTTTAGAAGTTTTTTTTTATTCAGTAATTGTAAAAAGCTGCTTTTAGTAACTGTTGAAGCATTTTTTTTATCTTTGTTTGGTTTTTTATTAGTCAAAAAAGTCACACTTAAATTAATCTTAGTGTTGCCTCTATTTTAACTAAAAACCCAAAAGTTTTTAATAATAGATTAGTTAACAAACTGGTTTTTCTTTTTATAGCTTTTATATTTAGTGTTACTAATACTACTTCTTCAAAAAATATGATTAAAAAAACCAAAGATTCAAAAAAGTGAGAGTAGTTATTTGTTTTTGTTATTATTACACCAAACTCTTTTGTGGTTTCTAATGAAATCTTAGATAAGATCTTTGTTGCATTATCTGGCATGTTATTTAAGATGAGCCAAAATCAATTACTGGCTGTATTGCCAAATATGGTGTCTTTTAGCAGATTATTACTGGTTTTAGAAACAAAGCAATTATTTTTTATAGTGTTATTTGTTCTTGAAAATTGGGCTGATCTAATAGAAACTGAATCATTCTTTCTACTAGTTTTTGGTGTTGCCACTAGTAATGTTTGGGAAACTATTTCTAGTTATTAAAAATTTGCTGAGTAAATAGTCTCTATTTTAGTGCTTGGTACAACTTTCAAGATTAAGTTGGCTTATATTAGAAATGTTTTTCAGTCTGTATATGGTTTTTTGGATGTAAAATCTGTTTTTAAAAACAATGTAAAACTTTTCTGTATAGAGTTTGCTTCTCAAAACTCCCTGAATGCTGTATTTCTGGTTGAGCTTATAAGTTCTATTTATCTTGTTATTCTTAAAATTGTCAAGTCTTTGGTAATTTCTGAATCTGGTTTTTTTTCTGCTGCTGTTATATTGTGTGATATGTTATTAGGTGTATTTACTGCTAATATTAAGACAGCTTTTGGTGTTTTTGGTAAAGTTCTCTGTATTGTGTTGAAGTCTATTGGTGTTTGGCAATATATAATTGTTTACTTTAAAAAATTAAGTATTACTGTATTTGTTCTTAGTTATTAATTAGTTTTGGTAAGTAAAAATAGTGTTAGGATTTTTTTTTTAATGAATCAAAATGAAACTATTATATTTTACAATAGGTTTAAGGTCAAATTAATTAATCTTTCTTTTGGTTATACTGTTTTTAAAACCAGTAATATAATTTCTCAATTCTGTAATTGTACATGTTTTATTTTTCACTTTCCTAATTTTGGTTATTATTCCCAGTTTGCTCTGGTTATGTTTAAATCTTAGGTCAATTTAGATGCTGCTATTATTAAAACTGGTACACTAAAAAAGTATCATATCTAATGGAAAACTTCTGGTTGTTAATGCTGTTTTAGATGTCAAGAAATAGGCTATTTAACTATAAACTATAAAAATTTTTTACTTTTTTCTCCCAAAACTTCCAAAGTATTTGCTCTATATTTTGTAAATATGAAGTTTTATGTTAAGATGTCTGTTTTTTTGGGTTTTTTTGAATTCTTTTTATTAGTAACTTTTATTTTTTTTTCTAAGATTAAAGATAATTTTTTGATTTTGTCTTGGCTGGTGTCTTTAAAATCTAATATGACCAAGTTGTTAACTTTAGTTAAATTAATTGTTAAGCCTATTAAATCTTTGGTTATTATTTTGAACAGTTTATTAAAGATAATTTGGTTTTAAGCAGTATTTTTAGCCTTAAGATTAATAAACTTATGATTTATTTGAGTTATTTTAGCAAAGTTATTAGTAAATTGGGAAAAGAGATAGTTTTACTAAAAAAAAGTGTTATATAGAGAATGTTAATATGTCTGATGATTTGAATCATTCAATTGGTATTAATGATAATATATTTTTTAATTTGATATTTCTTTAAACACATAAGCCTAATAGTGATAAGACTAATCTCTTAAAAACAACTGAGTAATGGGTTGGATTAGTCTCTTATAGTATTTAATTATTTAATATAATTCAAAAAATATCAGCTTTAAGTAAGTTTACTTTTATTGTAGCAATATAATATAGCCTAAACTGATTTAAGTAACTGATTATATGTAGAAAATATGTAAACTATATTTAGTACTAGAATACTTAGTTTGTTTCTAATTCCTAAATAGTGGTTGAACTATTTTTATTAAATCTTAATAAAAAAAATAATTATTATTAATTATACAATTAATAAAAAAATATAATGACTTTTTTATTTATAACTTTTTAAAAAGAAAATTATATTTTTTATTAGTAAAAATATAAACAAAATTATTTTAAAAAACTTTTTGTCTTCTTAATTTTATGATTATAACCAGAGCAAAGAATAAAAAAACTGCATCTAATATTTTTTCTAAAATTTCAATCAGAAGAGTTTTTTCTGTTGTAGAAACAACTAGGCAGAATGTTTAAAAAACTTTTCTTTTACTTAGTAATCATAAAAAGCTGTTGTTATTTATAGAATATAGAAAGTATGTATTAGCATAAATTAGCCAATCAGAAGTAACCATAGTAAATGTGGAATTTCAGGATTCCTCTCTGAAGAATTGCAAAATTCTAAGAATATTAAGATTTGCATACAAGGAATTGCAAGATTCCAGAATTCCAGAATTTTTTTCAAAGGAATTGCAGAATTCCAGAAATTCCAAGATTTCTGGTGTGAAGAATTGAGAAATTAAGAAATCTTAATTATGTATATATAGTGGTAGAGTTAGAAGTAGAAAAAACAGACCTTTCAGTTTAGACTTGATCTAAGCAATCTTCCAATTCACAATAATTATTCTTTATCAATATTTTATGTTAATAGTAATTAATATTTAACTATACTGAAACAATAACTTTTGATCATGGCTATTAACAGGATACTAACTTGCAATTGCTTTTACTTATTTTGTTATCTTTTTTTATTTTCTTTTATTTCTTTTGTTATTTTTTTGGTTTTACTAATTAATTAAGGATTAAGTGCTGCAGTACAGACATCATAGAGACTGGTAAAAGACCCGTAAAACAAGGGTAGAACACTTATAAATCTGAAGATAGCTTACCAGAAGAATTACCGGCCACCACGCCGAGAAAAAAATTTGACAAAACTGTGGTTTCAGGAAGTTATGGATAAAACAATCAATTAAATCTCTGTTCATTATACAAAAAACTCTATAACCACATTTTCAGATCAACTCAACTTTCAAATATCAACACCAGAATATCAGTTAAGCACCAAGTTATAGATTTGTTATTTGATTTGAAACCCCAAATAATTACCTATAACATTTGGTGCTTTCTGTAAAGTATAATTCAACAGAAAACCAGTATCAGCAACAACCATTCAAAACAGTGGCAGAATCAAAAGAAACAGAGACAAACCACTTGGGATTTGCAAAATTTTTATTCAAGTACTATAAAAGTTATCTGAAATTAACAAATAATAATTGATCAGCAGAATTAGTTTTTATTTGCTACATTAATAAAAAGATTGTATATTACTTGGAAAGATAAGAAGATCCAGAATCTGCTTTTAACAATTTTTTTAATGAATTATTTTAAAACACCACATTGCCACAAAATTATCTATTTGCACCAATAATTACAAAAATAAATAGAGAAATTGAAAAATACACTAAACAAAGATTCCCCATCATTTTTGTGAACAAAAAAAAAGGAAGGTTATAAACACCAGCAGAAATCCCAAAACAAATACAATTATCTACTTGGAAGAAACAAAGAGTTAATTCTTCTGCAAATCCATTCTATCATCACATACTTAGAAACACTATCAATATAATATTAACAAATGCATCCACAGTAAATGTAACAACATTATTAAACAGAATGCCATTCCAAAGTAAATAAAAGAAAGCTAAATTATTAAGAACATATAGTGATTATTTTGAGAGATTCAAATCATAATTCCCAATGCCATTAGAAATTTAATCACTACTATTACAACCAGATTTCGGAGCTACTAGTCCTTGGGAGATAACTGGCTCTAAGGAAGAGAAAATCAGTAATCAAGAAATTAATAGTCAAAATTCGATCCCAGTAAACATGGAAATTCAAATTCTAATCATTCCAACTCAGCAAAATCAGGATAATCTAAATACTACTTTTATTGTTCTCCAAAACTTATCTTCAGTAATCATGATTGATCTACTGCCAGTTTCACCAATTACCAAACAGCAACAACAATAGCCACCACCAGCACCCCAGCAACAACTACAACAGCAACTTTAATCACAATCATAACAACAAATATCATTAGCACTAATGGCATATGCACTCATTGTCAAAATTAAAAAATTCACCAGCAAAGAAGATGATGCCCAAGTGTGGTTGAATGATGTGAAAAAAACCATTGCAGCCAATAAATAGAATGATGCCAGAACACTTTAAACCATCTTATACTTTCTCCAAAATACTGCCAACTTATAGTATTAAAGCTTGGCCAACAAACTCCAAGATTTCAATGCATTTAAGCTTGAGTTCTTACAATATTTTAGCAACAATAAAAGCATCAACCACTTAGTCAATACATTCACAACTATTAAACAAAGAGATGTTGAAACAGTCACTACTTATTTGGAACACTTCCACAGAAATCTGCACCAAATTCAGACAATACAAGCTGATTATTTCACAATGCTACAAATTTTAAATCAATTTATTAGAGGCTTGTGCAGCAGTATCTTTCAATGCATATGTTCATTACATCCAGCAGATTTTTAAGCAGCAGTTACAAATGCCAGAGATTTTGAAGCAGCAAAACTCAAAGCTAATCACACTTAAGCCATAAATCTAGTAATGAATTGATCATCTAACTTGGATTCTAAACTGAAACAATTTAGTAACACAATTAACCAAAAATTAGAGGAATACTTAGCTAACAATAATAGCAATTAGGCAATCTATCAAACTCTACAATAGTGAAATAATCAAGAAAATTTCAATTATTTCCAAAATTAATTACATCTATTATTCTCAACCAATCAACAATGACAGCAGAAAACATGTATGTGCCATTATTGTGATAAACAAAGACATTTACAATTTGAATGTTGTAAATAGTTAAGTGATCAATAATCAGGAAATCAGTATTGAAACTCTGATTACTGACTTTAAACTCAGAATTATGTTAATAATCAATCACCAGAACATTATTAACATCAATCATATTATGCTTAAGTAATACAGCCAATTTATCAAGCACCAATAACACAGCAATTATACTTACCTCTAATATATCAGCCTCTAGCACTCATTATTTATCAACCATAATCACAAGTAATCTATTAATCACAACAGATTCAAATTCCATCACAAATAACTGTGCTTAATGAAAACCAAAGGCCAAAAACTATCTAACAAAACTGGAGATTGGCAATAGTAGTCTATCAACTGATTTCCAGTTCTTCCAACCAAGCCTTAAGATCACATTCTTGGAGTTTAAGAACTGAATACACCCAAAACCCGAATTCCCAACAATATTTAAGTCTCTTGGTTATTCCAGAAGACACTCTATTCAACAATCCAGAATTCAACCAGAAGCCACCACTTATCAACAATATTCTACTAACAACCATTACCAATAACAAATCATTATCAGTAATTTTTCCCTTCAAAATTAAGGAACCAGAAAAAACACATCTTTTTAGTAGAGCTACTCTTGATACAAAACTCATTACCATGATGTACACTGATGTCAAAGTTGATAAACAGTTTATTAAACTGATTTTAAACAATAGTTCAGCAGATAGTATTATCACATGACAACTCATAGACCAATTAAGTCATTAAGTTGATTAAACTATCAATACCAAAATTATTACAGCCAATAAAGTGACCAAAACCCCTATTGAAAAAATTAATTACTTCTCTTTTGAAGTCAATAGCATCATTGTATTATCAAAGTACTCATAATGAAAACCACTTAATACCAAGCACTTATTGGAAATAACTGGTTGTCCAAAACCAATGCAGTGCTTAATTGGACCACTTAGAAGCTCCAACTCAGTCAGAACAGATAACACATATGTGTACCAGCCACATATGGTTACTTCAAGATCACCCACACCCTAGCACTCTTAATTAAGCTCGAAAAAAAAAAAACCTATTTGAAAAGCCTATTAAGTCTTGTAAACTGACAATGAGCACAATAAACTATTGTCTATATTTTCATGAAACAATAAGAGAAAAAAAAAGTGAAAAGAGGAACTTATTTGGAATAATAATTAAACATTGTGAACTGACAATAATCAAGATGAGCTAACACCAACTTGGAAGTGAGAAAAAACTGAAAAAGAGAAAGGAAAAAAAAAAGAAAAAGAGTTAGCACCAGCAACATCTACAAATTATACTCCATATATTTATACCCCACCACAACTGTCTAACTATTACTAACTAAAATTAGTATGCATTGATTGTAACAAAAAATTGTAATCAATAGATGCATGCTATAATAATAATGAAGAATACCCAATGACAACAAAATTCTATTGTTGTCTTTGCATTTTTGAATAGTTTGAATGACCAAAAAGACAAGAAAAATAAGATAACAAACTTTGTCTTGCCTGTAGAACCATCTTGCTTGATGAAAAAATGTGGAATAACATTCTTGGACATAGAGAAACATGTGATGAAACATGTTAATATACTATCTTAATAAACAATTGGGTATATAAAAGAACTCCAATTGACAATACATAGAAAAAAGTGTTGTAATAATTGGAAGGATATTCACATGACAAACATGAGATCTGGAGAATAGTGAATGCAAAAGCAAAAGGCATGATGACCAGTAAACTACTAGAAATTAAGAACAACTTCTTATTACTTTTAGAACCCAAATACATCCAAATGTTTAACATCTTTGATGACATTGAGACTGATTCCAAAGAATTTTATGAGCACTACCAACAACTGGCCTCAACAAAAAAAGAGCAAAAACAACAGCTAGAACAGTTAAATATTAGATTATGCTAACATTGTTTAATTCTTAGTGATTTTGAATATTGTGATGATTGTGATCTTATTTACAATCTATCACCATGCATAATTTACATGATTCCAAAGAAAAAAGAACTAATTAGCAGCTGCACATCAGAATCAGAATTACAGTTCAATTTCAATTCAAACTTCAACAACAATGATAATAAAAACAATAGTTCTAGCTCCATTCAGAATAGCAACAATAACAACAATAATTAAGACTTCAATTCAAACACTGAACAATATATTACACTTCTTGATCTCTCCAAAGAACAAAAACTTAAATGGTTTAGCAATAATAATGGAGATATCATGCCAGAATGTGTACATAATACTGATGCAGGGTTTGATCTGAGATATTTTGGAAAGAAAGCCATAAAATTGGAACCACATTCATATACATGCATTGATCTAAAAATAACACTAGAAATTTTAGCAACAATGATAATTCAATTAGCATTTAGAAGTAGTTTAACAAAAAAAAAATTAATATCAGAGAAAGAATAATTGACACAGGATATATAGAAAATATTATTGCAATACTACAAAATGACTCAAAAAAGACATATATTATAGAGCCAAATAAGAAAATAGCACAGACAATATTCCAATCTTTAGTTAAAATAGCTTAGTTAGTATCTGTGAGAAATAGAAAAAAATTAAGAATTATAACTAAAAAAATAAGTAGATTCAGATCTATGAGTAGAATAGATATACCAATCAATATGACAGAGGAAAAAATTATTAACAAAGAAGAAATTATCTTCACTCATTACTCAATTTCTATTTCATTATATGGCCAGTACATATTAGCCATAGAAAAAAAAGTGAAAAATCAAGCTCAAATGTTTAAAACAGAAGCTACAATTTGTGAATCAAGAAAGATTAAACTCATCAATCTGTATATATTAGCCAAAAGCCCAAAACACATAAAAATTCCCATCTATAATACAACTGGAAATATTATCGAAATACCAAAAGGAATTATTATTAGATATATAAGCACAGAAGTAAAAAATCAACCACCAAATACCATTCCAGATTTTCCACAGCTTTGTAGATATATGGATATTATATTACAAATAATCTATGGACAGAACAAATGTTATTTGCTCTAAATAAAACAATTAAAACAGATGAACTTAGAAAAACTAGACTCATTTCAACAGATGCAATTCAAAATGCTATTCAACAATTTCACTGACATTTTTACAAGTGAAAACGAATTTGGCAGAACTGATATAATCTAATACCAAATCAAAACTGGAGACATCATGTCAATAAAACAAAGAGCATACCAAGTACCACTAGCCAGCCATAAAATTATCTGTCAAGAAATTAATAGAATGTTAGACAATGGGTTAATTCAACCATCAATGAGTTCATGGTTGTTACCAGTAATATTAGTCCATAAAAAAAATGAAAAAATCCACTTTTGTGTAAATTACCAAAAACTTAATGAAATAACAAAAAGAGATAGCTACCCAATTCCAAAGATTCAAGAACTTTTTGATACTTTTGGAGGAAAAAAATGGTTCTCAATATTAGACTTAGACAGTGATTACTGACAAGTAGTCATGAAACCAGAAGATAAAAAAAAAATGACTTTTACAACCTAAGAAGAAAATTTTGAATTTGAAAAAATGCCTTTTGGCTTAATGAATACTTCAGTCATATTTTAATGGCTTATGAAAATTGTTTATATTAGACTACTGTGGAAATCAGTAGTTATTTACTTAAATGACACCAATGTGTTTTTCAAGACATTTGATAATTATTTATATTATCTTCAACAAGTGTTTGAAAGACTAAAAAGAGCTGAATTAAAGTTAAATGCAACTAAGTATTTCTTTGGAAAAACAGAACTAAAATTCCTGTGACATGTTATGAGCAAAAACAGTATCAAAACAGATTCAAATAAGATTGAAATAGTTAAAAACTTTCCAGTATTAACCAATTTGACCAAATTATAAGCATTTTTAGGATTTGCAAGATACTATTACTGCTTTATTAAAGATTTTTTCAAACTAGCACAGCCATTCTATTATCTTCAAACCAAGAATGTTAAATATAAATAGACTAAAACCCAGCAAGAAGCTTTTGACATGCTGAGAAAAAAGCTTATTCAAGCCCCAGTATTAATTTATTCAGATTACAACAAACTATTTATTATTATTACTAATGCATTAAATTAAGTATTGAGAACAATACTATTTCAGAAAAAACCAGATAAAAGAGAACATCCAGTAGCATATGCTAGTCACAGCTTGAATTCAGCAAAAAAAAACTATAGAATACTAACACTAGAACACTTAGCTATCTATTAGACAGTCATAAAATAGAGAAAATACTTAAGCCAAAAATTTGACATATATACTGATCATAAAAGATTGACTTCAATTCAGAAACAAGAATTTGGAGATAATTGTCATACTAAATAGAAAATAGAACTTTTACCATTTAATTATAGAGTACATTACAAAAAAAGAAAATAAAATAAAAATGCTGACAGTTTGTCACAGATAAAACAAATCTAAGAATATTTTAACCCAAAAATATAACAAAAGATAAATACACAAAAATATCAACAATTTTAACAATATATTAATACTCAACAGTTTAAGGAGAAATTATCTCCAAAGGAATGAAACAACATAAAACAGCAATTAAAATATTTTATCACTTACCAAAATATATTATATTAGAAAAACAGAAAACATTTAAACCAACTACTTAGAGTAATCACAGAACCAGAAAAAAAAACAATACTATTTAATATGTATTCAAATCCAACAGCAGAACATTTCTATAAAGAAGCAATCATAAAAAGAACCAAAAAAAGATACTATTGGCCATTAATGTATCCAGATATTATCTAATATATTCAAAATTGTGATGCTTGTCAAAGAAGAAGAAGAACAAGACCAAATGAATCATTAAAACCAATCAGAGTAGAACAATTATTCAAGTGCATTAGAATTGACTTAGTCAGATTTTGAAACCAACCAAAAATCTTACTCAATCCAGTAATGAACACTATCACTGTTAACCAAATAAAAAAAATAACCAATGTCCAATTTGAAAATTACAGAACAAAATTACACAAGTAATTCTTGAAAAAAAAGTTCAAGAAATACTTAAAGATAGAGGGTTAGAATTAAGAGATCTTGATGAAGCTAATATTAAAAAAAAGAAATAATATTACTTATAGAATATAGAAAGTATATTAGCATATAAATTAATCAATTAAAAATAGGCATAGTAAATGTGGAATTCCAAGATTCTTTTCAGAAGAATTGTAAGATTCTAGAAATTACAGAATTCTCATATGACAAATCACAAGATTTCAGAATTCCAGAATTTGTCTTAAAAAAATTACAAAATTTTAGGAATTCCAAAATTCCTGGTACAAAAAATTGAGGAATTAAGAAATCTTAATTATGTATATATAACAATAATATTAGAAGTAGAAAAGACAAATTTTTTAGTTTAGATTTCATCTAAGCAATCTTTCAAATCATAAATATCAATAAATAACTATTTGCTATCTCAATTTACTTTCTATTATCAACACTTTATGTTGATAGTAACCTATATTTAACCATATCGGAATATTTGCTCTTGATCTTGGCTATTAATGAGATATTAACTTATATTTGTCTTGGCTTATTTTTTTTCTTTATTATTATTTTTTTTCTTTATTATTTTGTTTATTGTTGTTTACTAAATTGAGTAAAGATCACATGCTAAATAATTGACATTAAGAATAGCCTGATAAAAAACTCCAAAGAAAGTGTATAGAGTTTGAGAATTTAAGGATAGCTTATCAGAAAAGCATCTCTGCCAGATTATTGGCTACTACACTGAGAAAAAAATTTAACAAAATTACAATTCTGAGAAGTGACAGAACTCCATTCAAAACCTTCAGATAAATACCAATAAGATCAGCTATTGAGCACTAAGTTATAAGTTTGTTATTTAATTTGAGACCCAAATAATTATCTGTAACAGCAGATATAGTAATAAGTAAAAATTTAAGTACAATCACTAATGATAAAACTATTATAGAAGCAATGTTTATAGATTTGTCAATAGTTTTTAAATTGAAAAACAATTTAATAAGTTTTTCAAATACAGTTATAAGTTTTTTAGCCAAAATAAACAATCTTGTTTTGGGCTCAAACATTTTCTCCTATCAATAATCAATTTGGTATAAAAGTTTACTATGTGTAATATTCAAGATGTCAATGTTTCTACAAAGCAGAAAAATGTTGTTTGCTAATATTTAAATTTAAGTAATATGATTTTAATTATTACAGAAACAAAATTAAAGTCTAATATTAAGCCATAAATTATAAACAAATTTGATAGAATGCAAATTTTTACATCTAATATGAATAAAATTTTTTTTAGAGCTAATATAACAATTATTATGAACAATTCTCAGACTTGGCATGTTTTTAGAATAGAAATAACTTCTGATTGCATTGTTTCTATATGGCTTCTTTTCAAGAGCAAGTTTTTGGTTGTAATTTTTGGTTTGTATGCTGATGCTTCTATTGAGATCAGATTTGGTCTAGCTTTAAAAGTTAATTTTTTCATAGTTAAAACAGTTAACTTTAGCAGTTTTGTGATTTTAGGAAGAATTTTTAATGAAAATAGATTTAAAAAAAATGTGAGTTTCAAGTTCTGTTTGGATTTGGGTTTGGTTAATATATTTAATAAACATTTATTGGTTAAAATTTCTACTTAAAACAACTTAAAAGGTGTTAAAAAAGTTATTGATTATATTTTTATAAGTAAGAGTCTGTTATTTGCAGTTGTTAGTTATAGGGTCAATTTTGTATTTGAATTCTTTAATACTGATTACAAAGCTGTTTTGGTTTTAATTGATTTGAACAGTCTTTTAGATATTTAATTAAATAGTATAAAAAAGCAGTCTAACAAGAATTGCTAAAAGTTTAGAATTAAAAACACAGATAAAATCAAGTGAATCTGTTTTAAAAAATGCATTTCTAATAGAATATTAACTTTGGCAGATATGTTTATAAAGTTAGAAGTTTTTAGAGATTTGAATTTAATATGAGAGATGTTAAAAAAAGTGATAATAAATTTAGCTGATAAAATTTTTTTAAACATTGGTTCAGTGTTTTTTATTGCTTGAAGAACAAATATTTATCAAAATTTTTCAAGTTAAAACTGCTAACTGCTAAGATGACTAAGGCTTTAAGATCAGAAAATATGTCTAAATTGGAATTTTTACTTTACACTTGGCTGCTTATTAATAAAAACAGAGTCTTGGAGGTGTAAAACTTGATTTAAAATAATGCCAAGTTGATGGAAGTTTTCAGCTGTTTGGTTGATATATGAAAAAGTTATTACAAGTCCAAAATACATGAATCTAAGACTTTTGAAAAAGCTGTTATTAAGTATATAATTAAGAAAAGAATGGAAAACTTTTGTTTAAACAAAGACTATATGATCAAAAATATATTAAAAAAGCTTTTTTATAAAGTAATATTAAATTATTTGGTGGTTAATAATAAATTAGTTCTTGAGCTTAAGAATGTTAAGGCTAAAGTTGATACTATTATGGAAAGCTGGATCAGGAGATATATAATTTATAAGTCTTTGTCTAAGCTTTAGACTAATTAATATGCTTTTTTAATTCATGTGAAAGATAATGTATTTTCAAATATTATGAAAGTTATTAATTTTGGAGAATTGTTGCAAGTAGTTAAAGATTTGTCAAATGAAAAAACTGTTAGTTTAAATGACATTTCTAATAAACTGTAAAAACATTGTAATGATAATATTCTTAAGTGTTTTTTGGATTTCTTGAATATATATTTGATTGTAGATATGGTTTCAGCTTTGTAAAAAAGAGTATAAGTTTCAATAATACTTAAGTCTTACAAGTAGAATAGAATTTTAATAAACATTCATCCTATTGCTTTGATTGAAATGGCCAAAAAAATTTTTTCTAAGATTCTCTTAAGTTGGATTTTTTTTGTCTGCAGTTATTTTGGTATACTTTGTGAAAACAACTTTTTTGTCTTGAAAAATATTTCAACACAATTACCTATTTTTGTTGTTAGGTTTGTAGTTAAGAATGCTTTGGAAAAGAACAGAAAAATTTGCTTGGTTTTGCAAAATATGCAAAAAATGTATGATTTTTTTGGCTGGGCTCATTTAAAAGCTAGTTTGCAGTATATTAAAATGTGCAAAAAGTTTATTAAATTTTTTGGTTCTATTTATAAAAATAGAATAAATAAAGTAATGATAGATTTTCTAATAGTTATTGAATACATAATGATCTGGATTAGAGTGAGATGTTTTCCTCTTTTTTTTAAAAAATTTTTTATAATTCTTTTTTATACAAAATAAAAAAACATAAACATTTGTGTAGATATTATATTAACTCTAGTTTTGTGGCTAAGACAAATAAAATTGAGACCAAGAATAAGAGAACTTTTTTTTTTGCAGCTGGTGTTTTTGTTAATAACACTATCTGGATTGGAAACAATTAGATATCTATATAATATATATTAGACATTGTTAATAAATTTTTTTGATTAATAACATTTCAAATAACAATAATAAAACTGTGACTATTTTTATTAGTAATTTACCAATCTCAATTGTCAAAAGTAATAAGCCATATAAGTACTTGGGAATATTTTTGTCAACTAAAGATTTATTCAAACTTAGTATAATTAAGACTTATTCTAATGTCAAATTTTTTTCTAATGTGGTGTTAAAAAAAACAATCACTAATAAACAGTTTTCATATTTTGTGTTAGCAGTTTTGTAATCTATTATTGGCTACTAATTACAGTTTAGTTTTGTTTCATCTAGTATGTGTTGTAAATATAATATCATAATTAGGAAGAATCTTAAACTAAAGATTAATTTGCTAAAAAACTTTTTCAACAAGGCTTTATATTATCTGTTTTTATATAATTTGAAGCCTTTTAAGCAGATTTAGGCTAAAGGAAAGTTAACTTTATTAGTTACTTTTTCTAATGCCTTTTGTATTTTTGCACATCTGTTTAAACACAAATTTTTGGATTTGCAGGTCTTGAAATGAGCTTTCTTAAATTTTTTGCAATTTTTTATTAAACTATATATTAGTTTAGTAAACAATTTTTTAGCTGGAATAGTAAAGATTTTTTTGTTTAATAAGTTGTTTATTGTAAACAATCTGCCTACTGTATTTCACAGTTTAGAGAAGTTTTTAATATTAAATATTTTGAATGTATCTTTGTATTATAATTCTGTATGCTCTTTAAAGCAGTTTGGTGTCATGTTTAATAACAGATTCTTGGACAAAAAAAATAGTATAATGGATTAGAAAACTTTTTGACAGTAGAAAAAATTAAATTCCAAAAGCTTTATGTCTTATTAATTCGACTTGGTTTTAAGGTTTTTGTATAATAATAGTGCTCTGGAAGTAAATTTTATAAAGATTAATGGTTTTTTTAGCATAAATGTTTTGAAATTTGTTGGGTTTTTTGAAATACATGATAGTTTGCTAAAGATTTGGTTAAATATTATTGAAGTGTACACAGATGATTTTCTGAAAAATATAAGTTTAGTTAAGATTGTTAATAGGACTGTAACATATTTTTTAGCAGTGAATATAGATGTTAATGTTGTGATTTATAAGCTTTTATTCTCTACAATGGCCAAATTGCAGACTATGGCTTTGTCTTTAGAGTGTGTTTTATTTTTTTGTGTAGTAATAGTGCATTTAAACAGTTAAACTATTATTAATATATGTGTTTCTAAGATTAAGTTAGCTGTATTAGATTTTTGCAATTGATGTTAGATAAAATAAAAACATATTGCCAAATTAATAAAAATTAGGAATCTCTCAGTTTAGTGAGTAAAAATTAAAAGTTATTTGGGTGTTTTTGGCAATATTAAGACTGATTCTTTGGTAAAAGTAACTGCTTTTTTTTTCTTCTTTTTGTCAGTTAGTGGTTGAACATTTTGTTATGGCTAATAGCATAGCTGTATTTGGCAATACCTGCTATTTTCTTTATAATATTTATAAATCAATTAATTGTTCTTAATACAAGATCAGTTTTGATTGCAATATTATCTTTGGTATATTAATTAATAAGATAGATTAAATCTCTATTGCTCAAATTTGGACCTTAATTTTTATATGCTTTCTGAATTTACTAGTAAAGAGTTGACCAATCTGTATACTTATTTGATAAAAACAGTATATGAGCATTTGCCAGTAATGGCAGAAAAAAATTGTATGACAAATTGTATTCTAAAGTTTTATAAACAAATTGAGTTGTCAGATTACATCTTTATTTGTGTTAGTGATGTTAATATTTAAAAAAATATTTTGTTAAGAACTTCAGATATATAGATTTTGTTAGTTGAAATCTGTGGCTTTTTATCTGCTATTTTAAAAACTCTGTCTAAATGCTTATTAAATACAAGATTGTATACTGTAATTTATAAAGACTTTATGTTAAAGCACTAATGCAGTGAAATTATTGCAGTCCTTAAAAAAAAGGAAAATTGTAGAAAAACATTGTTTAAAGATTTAGTTTGTAAAATTTAGGCATAGGGTAGATATAAAAAAAGCTAATTTGATAGATAATAATGGCTTGGTATTTAGATTGTTTTGTAATTTGACTGGAAGTTTATCAGATAGAATAGTTTGTTTGTTTGGTATTATTGATTTTTTTGCTGTTAGTTTAATAGATTTATGTTATATGTCTTTTTTTCTGGTTTGGATAATTATATTAGTGTTCATATAGATATGTAATATTGTCTTGTTTAGTCTAAATAGTTAGTTATATATAGCTAATACATAAGTTGTGTTTAATTAAGATTACTAAATTTGGTTCTATATGCTAGATAGTGGTTGGATTTTACTTGTTAAAATATTAATAAAAAAAATTTAGACAATATTTTTAAGAAAATTATTAATATATTGATTATAAATTTTGGTATTTCTGTTTTTATAATATCTAAGTTAAAATATTTTAAAGTTAAATTGATTAAACTTTCAAATTTTTAATATTGTATTATTAAAACTTAATAAAATATTCTTAAAAATAAATTATAAATACTTTTTTTTTAATAATTAATTTAATTTAAAAAATTATTATATCTGATATTAAAAGTATAAAAAATATTATTAAATAAATTAAAATTAATAAATAATATAAAGATAATTAAAATTTAATTATTATAGTTATTAAGACTAAATTAAATTTTAAAATATAAATAAATTTAATAAAAATAAAATTTTTGTTTTTAATTTAAATTTAGTTATTTAAAATTTGGTATTATTTTTTTTTATTTAATTTTATAAGTATAGTCTAATTGCTATCTAATACATAAAATCTTTTTGTAAAAGAGTTAATTTTTACAACAAAATAACTATACATTTTTAATAAACTTCCAAATAAGCAATTTTTAGAAAAGAGTTAATTTTTACTACAAAATAATTACATAAAATAACTGGTATAAATTGGTTATTCTACTTATAAGCCTAATAATTCAAATTATAAAAAATAATTTGAAGATAAATTCAGATATTAAAGATTTTATTACTTTTAAAAATATGAATTTACAGCAAATAAATATTAATAGCATTTAAAAAAAGAAACCAAAAACCTCTGGTAATACCAAATACAGTTAATTTTTTATTTTATCAAATAAAATATATTACAATAATGCTTTTTAAACCAAAAATAGATATTTTATTATTATTATTATTATTTAATAAGTGTGACCCAACTACTATTTAGTATACAGAAACATAACAGAAAAATCTAACTAAATATGACTCATGCACTTGCTATATATAACTGCTCACTTAAGCCAATTAAAATTATATTATATACTTATAAAAACCTTAGCACTATTATTAATACCTGAAAAAAAAGTACACATTTTACACAAACCAAAACTAATAGTGAAAGATTTGAAAATACTAAGCAGCTAAATAACTTTCATAAACAGAAGTTCTGACATCTTATCTAAAGCCATAGAAACTAGATCAATATCTTTAATTAGACTATTCTTTTCTATGCCTGTTCTAAATTTTACTCTAAACAACCACAACTTATTTTAATGTCTCTTAGCTAAACCACAAACAAAATTAACTACTACTGATAGCACTTTATTCACTCATTTTCTGAAAACAAAATTTTTATACAAAATTATATAGACATTAACATCTAAGATTCCAGAAAAGAGTGTATGTAACACTTCAAAAAATGGCATATAGCAACTATTTGTTAAAGATTTTCAAAGTTCAATATAACCTAATAAAATGTTAACACATATATCAGAGTTTTTTAAATAAGTATAAAGAATAGTGAAAGCCTTGCTCATAAATTCTACCAACATGTGTGAATTCAGATACCAAATCACAACAATACCAATTCAATCAATGTCTGCAATTATTAATTTATTTACAATTTTGGCACCAGAACCAGCTTCCTATTAAGCACAATGCACAAACTAATAAACATCCTAAACAAAATGACAAACATTTTCAAATATGACCTGGTCATTAGCCATGACAAATTTTTTACAAATCTTTACAGAAAAAAACAAACCAAAATATGCTACTTTATTTGTCAGAATATCAGTTTTTTCATTATCTGTAATTCCTAAATGACCCTTAATTTTTACTTATTTAACAGAAATATCCTTAGATTTTATTAAATTTGCTGTTATTTATAGAAAAAAGATATAAGAAAAATAGTAAAAAAACAGATAGAAAAAATAGACCAATAAAAAAATAGTATTTGATATGTAAATATATTGCTCAATAATATAAATATTATTAAAAAATCATAGCACATTGCTTACTAATGTGAGCATTGTCAAAAAATTATGGCATATTGCTCAGCAACATGAAAATTGTTTAAAAAATTATAACACATTATTCAAAAATATATAAGATCTCATATAATACAAATTATGTATATATAGCAAGAGTATTAGAAGCAGAAAAGACTAAATTTATTCTAGAGTTCAGTTCAGAATAAAAATTAAAAATAACCAATTATTCTAATATTTTTTCCTTCAGAAAAAAGGAATATTATAACCTAAAGTGGAATTATTAACATTAATAAAATACTTATTATTATCTAATCTATGTTCTTATTATTTGATTAAAAAATCTTAAATCACTTTCACTTTATTAATATTCTATGTTGATAAAATTCAATACTTAATTATATTGAACTAATAACTCTTGATTATAGCTATTAATAGGATACAAATTTTTTATTTTTTTTATTTTTATTTATTTTTCTTTGGTTTTGTTTTGTTGACTTGCTAACTGATTAAAAAAATTAAGCATTGAGTAATTTTAACATAAAAAATAGTCTGGTAAAAGACCCATAAAACAAGGGTAAGGAATTTACAAAATTAAAAATAGTTTACCAAAAGAACATGACTGTTAAAATAAACTGGTCATCACGCTAAAAAAAAAATTCACAAAATAAACTTCTAGAAGAGTACTAAAACAATTATTAAATCTTTATATTATACAAAAAACTCAACCAAAATTTTCAGATATTACTATTATCAACAAGCTATTAAGCATCAAGTTATGGGTTTGTTATTTGTACCAACATCTTAAATAATTATCTGTAATATTATAATATGATATCTCTTTATCCAGTACTTATTTTAAAAGTCCAGCTAACTAAACATAAGTTTTAAAATACATGTATTTAATACTATTTAACTGTTTAAGTATACAACAACAAAGCAAGCCAAAAAAACACACTTCAAAACCAAAACAACTGCCTAAAACTTAGTCAATATAGAAGACAACAAACTATGTATCATAATACTTATACTTATTTTAATATTCAAAAAATAAGCTGTTATCCCACCAGCAATCTCTAATATACTTAAGTGTTTCAAAGAATCATTTATGTATATATTGAAAATATCTGTTCACAATTCATACAAACAATTTTGAACATTTAAAAAAGCATCTGAACACAACAGATCTAAACAACCCAAAGCAGAAACTATTATATTAGAAACAACTAAAAGTATGCTCATATAAACTGAAGCTTTTTCGAACTATAATAGCATCAGATTCCTAGGATTCAATTTCTTTTAGCAACAAAAGATCTTTTACTTCATCAAAAATCCACACTTATCCAATAATTTGTTTTTAAAGACAGCACTAAAACATTTTAGAAAATAAACCACACTAAAATAAAAGCAATTTTCCAAAATTTTTGATATAAAAAAATGGCCAGAACCATAGAACACACTAAAAAAACTATTAGCCAAGAAGATCTTGTTGTCCAATAAAACTCTTATCATGTTCACAAGAAAGTTATTTAAAGAATTAATTACTAATTTAACAGAATACTGTAAAAAATTTATTAAAGCTTATTCCAAAACTTGCAAATCCAAAAAATAATGCTCAAACAACTACTTTATAATCTTAAGTAAATTAAAAAACACTATTAGTGCAGCAATCTTACTCTTAGCTTGTAATTGTGTAAATGTTTTTAAATCATAAAAAGATGAGTGATATAAAGTCTCATTGAAAAAATCTTTGGGCAAATTGGCTTTTAATCTCAGCTTCTTTCTCATTATAACATTTCATCTCTGACACACCATCTTAGAAACAAAGCTGAACTGTATCTAGTAATTAACAATAAACTACAAGACAGCTAAAACCAGATACAAAAATTGTTTATCTGATAAAATCTTTTTAAAAACCAAATTTGAAAAGAATTTGACATTAAATTGCACTTTAACAAGATTAAGTTTGGATATACTCTTCATTGACAAATATATTTCCAAATATCTATGATGTTTATTATGCTTGGCTATAGAAATAAATTAATCATAAATATACAAAAATGTAATCTTGATTCTCTAATTAATAAAAATTGCCACTGTCTTGTTATTGTTAATAAAAATATTATTTATCTCAAAAAACTTACTAGTAATGTTCAAAATGCATTGTGTCAAAGCCTGATCATTCTCCATTCAAATTGTCTGTTTTTGCCATAAAGTTCATATTAATCTTGTAATTACACAATTGTTTCTGCCTTTTCATCTCACACAACAAAAGATCATAAAAAATTTTCCATAAGAATGATAAAAACACTTTACCTTAATCTAGTTCATTTAACACTTTGTAACTATATGAAAGACCAAAATCAGTTATTACTTTGTTGACTCTGTCTTTATGTATATATTCAAAAAATCTTATAAATTTGTTACACATTCTAATATATTTCAAACTAGCTTTTAGATAATATTATTCAACTAAATCATATGTCTTTTACATGTTTTGAAGGATGAGCCAAACTTTTTAGCTCTTTTTTAGAGCATCTTCTACTATTGAACCAATAGCAAACACAGAAAATTAAGTCAAAATATTCTTTAAAACAGAAAAGTTGTTACCACAAAAGATATTATATTTTAAACAAAAAAAGAAAATGCAATCCAATAAAATTTTCAACAAAATTTTTCTAGTCATTTCAATCAGAGCAATAGGCTATGTATTTATTAAGACACTATTTCACTTATATGACTTGGAAATTATTAAGATCCATGCTCTTTTCTAAAAATTTGAAACTTTTCCAAGAGATAAACAAGAATTTAGTAGACTTAAAAGACTTTTTAACATTACTTCTTTATAATGCTTTCATAGTTTATTTGATATTCCAAACAAATTAGCCACTTTGTTATCAGACAAGTTATTAACAACTTGAATCAATTCACTCATACTAATCACATCTATAATACCAGAAAAAGTATTTTTACCAATATAACTTAAGAATGCATATTGGCAAGACCACATAGCAAGAAGCACCAATAATACTTTATACTTTTTTATTTAATCTACCATAATACTATTTACTTTGTTTTTAATCTTATTTAGTTTCAGAATCAATTTATTCTTAATTACCAAATGATTCAAAACAACTTTGTAAAAAAGTCATTTCAAAACATTTCTTATCATACTGCCTTTGTTTGAATTGAAATTGTCTATCTACTTCTCAATTGCTTTTTTAATGGTTGTATTTTTAGCTGCTTTTAGTTTATAGTATTTCAATTTTCTGCATCTTTTTCTAATCAAAGACAGCTGTCTTAATATTTCATTTATGTTTATGCTTTCACAAATTATAACAAAAATTTTAGAAGTCTTCTTATTATTCAGACTTGATTATTTCTTAATAAGATGATTATAATTGGATGTATTGCCTAAATTTACACTTTTTATTATTTTCAAAATTAATATTTCTAGATTATAAAACTTCGAAGACTGTTTATTTTTTTTATGCCCAAATTTACTGAACTATTGTTTAAAAAATTTCTCATTTGTTGAGTTGACCATTATCTCTCTCAAAATTTCCCATATAGCATTCAGATCTCCTAAATTTTTTGTAATATCAAAACTATCTAAAACTTCCAACAAACCAGTAAAAACATTATTTTAAAAACTAGACTATTTAGTATCATTCAAATTTTTAACTCTAAACTTCTAATAGTTCCTATTAGTTTGCTTACAAACTGCAAGCAGATACTTATTTAATAGACCACCAAGGCCAAGAAAAACTGTAACAGCTTTGTAATCAGTATTAAAAAATCCAGTCATACTATTAATATTTTGAATTATTACAAAAAAGTAAAGATGTTTATTAACAAAAATATAGTCAATGGTTTTTTTTACACCTCATGAATTGGACTATGTTAAAAGCTTAGAAGCCATTCGACTTAAAAGAAAGTTATACAGATCCTGATTAAAACACTTCTTGAAATTAACACTGTGTTTTTTCTATCATCATTAAAATTACCACTCAATACAATATAAGTGTTTGAATTAATTGCCTTGACAATAAAAAAATTCATCTTATTGATCTGATCAAACCATACATTAGTCAAAACACCAGTATACAAATCTATCAACATAACAAAAAGTTTATTGCAAAATAGTAGATGTACTAAAACAAAATAACCTGGAATCTCAAAAATCTTACACACATACTAAGCCAAAAAATTGTTTAACACAATTATTATCTCTGTACTTATGTACTCAGTATTTAAGCCAGAAATAAAAACTTTTATATTCTGAAATTTATTTTTAATCTAAGACCTAATCTGATTTTTTAGCTTTGTTTTAGTAAGAAAAGAAACCCAATTATCAGATTCAATATACTACTTAATTATATCTTCTTGCTTAGCTAAATTGTTCATTTCTTGAATATTACATATAGCAATTTTCCAGACAAAGTCATTTATTGAGAAAAAAAAGATGTTAACAAATCCAAACTAGTGCATAACAAATCCAATTTTATTAAAACTGAACTCACAGATATCTCAAGAGCCAACAACTTTAATTCAAGACTGCCTATCTTGGTGGTTAAAATTTTCAAACTACTTAAGCCAAAAGCCAAAGCTATATCAATCAAAACTGAAAAAAAGATTATAAAAAGCACTTGCAAAACATTTAGAACCATATTTAAATCTGAATTCAAACCTAAAAGTACAATTACAGCAGAAGAAAAGGGTCAAAAAACTGATGCCAAGAGCATCAGATCAATTATGCTTAGCTTTTTTACAATATTTGACATTTAATTAGCTAAAAATTTCAAAAAATGTTTTAAAAAAGCCAGACAATCATTAATTAAGAAATTATTTTAAACAACTAGTGTTTTTTCTTAATTATTTGAGACACTAAAAGAAGGAAAACCAGAATCAGAACCAGAACTAAAACAAAAACTACCAAAAAAAGAAACAAATGAAACTACTTGCACCCAAGATTTGCCATTAAAAGCAGTAGAATAAAAAATCAGAATACTTTTCTTTGCATATAATTTGGCAAACTAAAAACAGATTTCTTTTAAGACAGTTCTTTTATAAAATTTTAGGAGAAACAAGACTAATACATCTAATATATTATACTTAAGAGCTGAATACCCAAAATAGTCACATTTTTTGTATCAAACCAAATCTATCCTAGTTCATAAAAGTCTTATACTACTCAAAATTGGTTCCATGTGAAAGACAAATTTCAGTTTTTTATTTGATTTAAAACAACCCACAGTACAGCAAACCCAATTGTCAGTATTAAGTAAGTAATTGATAATACATGTTTTCCTATCAGCTCTATTTAATAAAATGCTCAGATTATAAGCCATCATTTTCACAGACAAAATAAACAAAAGTGCTTTAAAATAATCTTTAAACATTCAAATATTATAATTACTCATGACCATAGTCACATGCATTGAGTCTTTTCTAATTAAGAACAACTATTTTAATGCCAATTGTTTAGCTTAACCCAATTTAGTAAATTCTATTACAGCTTTTTGCCATATATTGATAAGTTAAATTTTGATTGACTTAATTTCTTCAAACTCAAATATTGTGATGACAATTATTTTTTTTAGCATATCTATGAGAATTTTTTTAATAATTACAGTTCTATATGACTTAATTCTTTGTTTTTTGAGATCAGTGTTTATAGCAATTCTTTTTTTCTGGCCAATAATATGACTTTTTTCATGCTTTTTCTGAAGTAAATGTTGATTTAATAATTCTTTCAAATTTTGAGAGAATAGTGGCCCTCCTAAAACTATTGACAGCTGAGAAAATTTTTTTGATAAACTAAGTCTTTGCTAAAGTCAATTTGCTCTTTACTGCTGAAAGATTAATATCCAGAGCAAATAATTTTTTAACAAATACTTCTATTTAACTTTTATCACTTTAAGATCTACCCATCTTCTGTTCAAAGAGATATTAAGAAAAGATCAGAAGGGCCCAGTTTTCATGTCTATGTTAAAACTAAAAAAACTAAAAGAAAAATCATAATTTAAACCAGTAATCACTGTTATGAAATGATTTTCTTGGTATATTTAATTGCCAATATCCTATTTTAATTGCAATCAGTCTCTTGTAAATTTCTCAATTCTATTTGTGTGATAATATTATTGTGATATTGAAGGCTTTCTCTTTAATGTTACAATATAAGTTATTTTTCAATTTCTAATTATTGTGTGTATTTATGTATTTTTTTTCTAGAAGCTAAACTGAAATCTACTTGCTGTTTGAAGTTTTCTTTGAGGCTATTCTTGCAATTGCCTAATGTGTTTCTCTAATCTAAAAATACAGAATGTTAATAGCCTTTAATGCTTTTCTTAATTCTTATCATAAAGTTTTTATCAATTAGTAATAATATGAATAATTTTAATTAAGGATTATTCTTCCAAAAATTTAACTAATGAATAATGATTTCATTCAATAAATAATACAAATAAGTTTTTTAATACTTTGAATTGTAATCATTCAGTTTTCAATATTTTTTTCATTTCTTTTTAATTAAAGATTTTTGTGGATATTTATTTTAAAAGTAAAGATTAGAAAATAATTAAAGTAGAATTGTTGAATGAATTTTTTGATAACTTGTTTTTATGATTTGTTGTTTTTCTTAATATTAAAGTTACTGTATATATATATGTTTGTAGTTTTACAAGAAAACACATTATAATACTTTTTTTTTGGTATCTCAACCTGGTGTTTGCTACTATTACTAATTGGTATTAATCACTATAGTGAATTAGTGCTTGCCACTATCATAAGATAGTGTTTGCTATTATATTAATTATTACTTTTCTAGAATTATTACTATGTTATATTATAATTAAATAATTTATATTATTTTATGATTCTTTTGCTATATCTTTGAATCATAACACCACTCTTTTTGTTTTAAAAATAATTGCAGCCAAATCCAGAAGAGGCCCACTATTAATACCAATCATGCTATTGTTTTTGTTATTACTAAATATACTGTCCACATTCGAATATATACTATTGTTTAATCCAGACTTTACCAAAGATATATTTTTTTTATCACTAGAGTGTTTGACATTTTCAAAAACAACTTTTTTTTTCTGAAAGAAAAAACTACCAGCAAGACTATAAAAAGCACTTTTAGATCCTTTTTTTTTAGATATGCTACTACTTAAAGCCATTTTTAAGTTCACAATAAAAAGATTGTTAGTTAAAAAAATATTGAAATAAAATAACAAGAAAAAATAAAACTTTTTTATTAAAAAAAATGCTCTTTAGAGAATTTTAAATATAGGAAAAAAAGAAGTTTTTTTGATATTTTTTTAGATTAAAAAAGTAAATTTTATTATAGTTAGTATTATAAAACATCTTGATAATATAGTACTTATTTTTTTAAAATTTAGAATTAGATATAATTTAAAAATATCAAATTTTATTCTTTTTCTTTAACCCATTTTTTTTAATATAGTTTTCAATAGTTATATAAATAAAAAATAACATAATTTTATTATTATTATATATTACAAATGATATTTAAATGCTACCTAATATCATATATCATATAAGTAATCTAAATTAGGTACAAATTATGCTCTTACTACATGTAATCAGTCACTCAGGCCAATTAAAACAACACTAAGTAACTACATAAACTGAAGCTAAGTTACTAATATCTGAAAAAAATAAGCAAGATCTATAAAGACCAAAATGAATACCAAATACCTCAGCAATTTCAAACAACTTAACAACATCAGCAAAAAACCCCCAAAAAAGCCCAAAAACTGAAACAAAAATTGAACTATTAAGTAAGATCAATCTATTTCTTTTTATAAAAGCATAATGTTTAGTATAAACCGACCAAATATTATCTCTGAAAGTGAAACAAAGAGCACACAAAAATTTCACAACCCTTCAACTTGCAATTTTGGGATTATGAAAGACAAAAATAGCTTTTTGGAGCTAACTCTTAAAAACAAAACCCTTATAAAGAGCTGTATATACAGAAACATCAGAAGCACAAAATAACAGAAGCTGAAAAACATGAAAAAAGGAGCAAAAAAAACCAGAAACACCCTCTAGTAAGCTGCATAGGCATTTAACAATTGACAATAAATAGAATTGTCAGCTTTATAAGAGGGCACATAATCTAAAATCTTAACATTATTACAATACAAACATAATCATTAAGTAGCATTTGTTGTATAAGTGCTTTCAAATAGCAACAGGCAGCCAATAATGTAAAGTTTTTATGAAATAAGTGTGTATACTGATAAAAAGTTTGTTTGTGAAACCTGCAGCTATGTGCAAATCAAAATGTCATACCAAAGAAAAACTGAATTAGTTAATGTCTGAAAACAAATCATCCACCAGAATTTTAGAACCAGAACTAATCTTTTAGCATGCATAATAAACAGATCCAAAAATATCACAAAAAAAATATCTAGAGTTACCAGAAACAACACTACTACCAGCCATAATATAGTGTTTTTTTTAATAAAGAAGAAGATACCAATTAAAGAAAAAAGTGGCAGCAGCAAGAGCATTAGCATGTTCATTATTTAAAACACTTAAGCAATCTTTTACCTTGTGTTATTTAACCCATAATTTATATATTTGTTTAGAAAAATAAAAATAAAATTGTGTTAATTTCTTTAAAATTGAAATAAAAAATACAATAGTAATCTATTCTACCAAAAATAATAAATATTATATTTTTGATTATAATAATTTTAAAACAATTTTTACAACATACTACTACTGAATTAAAGTAATAAATAAAAAATAAGTGATAGAAAAAAAATTAGGCTTGTATATAATTACTATAATATATATAAAAAATGAATAAAAGAAAAAAATATATATAAATAAAAAAATACAAAAATATTTTATTGTATTTGATATCAAAAAATATAGAATTATACCAATAAAAATATAAAATAAAACTAAAACTAGTATAGTTTTATAATTTAAATTATTAATTATATATAAGTAAAAAAATAATATAAATAAAAATATTAAAGCAATCACTTCTATAATTTATGAGTTATATATATAAAAGTAGTCTATTATATTATTATTATAATACTTATTAATAATAAAACATTGAAAATTATTGAGATTAATGTCAATTTAATAAAGTTTTTAATTATATATAAGAATACAAATAGAAAAATAAATAATATAAATAATACTAAGACTTGAATAATTATAGATCTGTATTTTGTAAGCTTATATATTAGAATTAACACAAATAAAAAAATTGCAGTAATAATAATATAAAAGATTTATTTTTTTATTTTAAAATTAAATATATTAAAAAATAGTAATCTTATGAATATAATGATAAAGGTTTTTTTTAATAATATTGTTTTTTTTATAACAATAAATAGATAAGAAATTATGTTTCAAAATTTTAAATAATCCTAGTTTTTATAATCAAAAAAATATACCAATTTTTATATAATAAGCTAAAAATAATACTATATATGTAAAATAAAAATAAAATTTAATAAATTATGTAGTATAATTATAGTTAAAAAACTGATTATAATAACAAAAAATTTTATTCATTGTGAGATATTTAAAAAAATTTATTATTCTGTTGGATTTATTCATATTCAAACAAAATATTAAGATGATTAAAATTTATAACCTTAGAATATTTAAACATAGTGTTTTTTTTTTTATGTTTCTAAAAATTAAAATGCATATATTTACATCTGATAGATATTAATAAATAAATAAAATAGCTCTTTTTTACTATAATATTTTTAACAATAATTTTACACCAAATATTATCTTAATTGATCAGAAAAATTAAACTCGAATTGTTGGTAGTTATTCAAAAAAGAAGTTCAAAGAACACAGAATATATTTGTATCTAAATATATTTTCTGTATTTTATACAACTAAAATATAAAAACAATATATAATTTAGTATTATATTATCTTTTATTTTTACTTTCAACTTGAAAAAAATACAAAAAAATGACACAAAAATTAGGACATTTTCTCAAAATAAGAATTATATAACTTTTTTTTTTATAATTTTAATCTTATTACAAGTTTTAAATTCTTTATAAAGTTTTTTTTTTTCAATTAATATTAATAATAATAAATATAAAAAATCTAGTAACTTGTTAATTTAATATTTATTACATCAATTATTTTTTTTTAATCCTAACTATTTGACTATTTTTTTATTAATTTAAGTTCATAATAATTAAAAGTTTGTATGAAAATTTCGAATTCTTTTAAGATATTTGAAAATAAAATATTTTTATCAAATATCTAAAGAAACACATTGAGCCTCACTATAAGTATTGCATAAAAGTTGTTTAGTTACCATATATTTATAGCCAGAAGAGTATTCGCCACAGAAAAAAAGAGCAAAACATTATAGACATATAAGCTCTGTTTAAAAAAAAACCGAGTTAAGAGTAAAAAAAAGAGTGAGATAAGTGTTGAATTAATTTAATTGAATTTAATTTATTTAATATTATAAATTAATTCTTGGTTACTAGCAGAAGAAGTAGAAACAAAGATGGCAAAAATATTAATATGAACAAGATTTAAAAGTTTTTCATTTTAGAATATAATTTTGTTCAGTTTGAAAGAGAAATAAAGATTTTTGGATTTTTTTCTATCATGTTTTCTTTCTATTATAATAGGTTTTTATGTTGATCGTTTAAAATGAGCTGTGTGACAATTTTTAATTAATTTTTGTAATCTTTAAGAAAGCCACTCCCTCAATAGAAAATAGAAATTAATTAATTTTAAATTTGGAATTACATAAAATTTTTTTGCTTGTTTGTTTATTTAAAATGACGAAAAAAAATAAGAAAGTTTTTGTTTATTTCTATTAAAAAATATTAAACGTTGGTATCTAACAAAAATAAATGATTAGAAATGCTAATTTAATATTATATAGTATTTAAAAGTATTAAACATACTTTGAACTTATGTCTTCTAGAATTTTCAAACAGTATTTTGAAGAAGATAAAAGCATTATCAAAAAATATTAACATTTTTAAGGTCAAAATGCTAAAACCAAATTATTTTTTTAAATTTTGATTTTTATTAGTGTTACATTAAATGTCAAAGAGCCAGACCTACTTCAGGATAAATAATTCTTAAAATCTTGGACTATTAATTTGATTTTGATAATTACAAATTTTCTGTTGGGCTTTGAGAAATTTATTATTTATACTTGGACAATATCCTAAAATATGAATATAATCTATTTGATATATATTCTTTGACTTTGGATTATGTCTACTTACAAACAATTTTGCCACAATGAAAACAGCAACAACAACAGAAAAAGCAATATAGAAGAAAAAGATATATGAAATTCTATACATTTTATCAGGAGTTTTAAGAGGAGAAAGTCTATAATTGCTAGTAATATTTATAGTGTTTCCATATTATTATTCGATTAGCAACAGATAAGTTTTCTTTTCATAATTGTTTTTATGATTATATTTTTATAATAGTTATTTTAAATAGTCAAAGACCTAAGATAATCTCCCCATTTATTCTACTTTGTATTGTTGTGGAAAAAGTTTCAAGGAAGTTGTGAGAACTTTAGAAAAAGTTGAAAGATTCTACAAATAAAGAAAAATCTACAGGTAAAAATTTTACAGATCAAGGTTAAAACTGTGTTTCCAGTTTTTAAAATCTGATAAACATGTAAAAAAAATGATAAAGAACAAATCGACAACAAATTATTCAACAACAAAAACAACAATAATGTTAAAATTTCATCCAAGAGCAGTTTATACAGGTGTGTTTTAACTTTGCAGAATAGGAGAACCTGAAGGTTAGTTTATTTAATTAAAAAAGATTTTTACATTATTAATTTTCTAATTTAATATGCCAAAATTTTAAAATAAAATTTATTTATCTTCTACAACTATGAGAGGATTCACATTTAGAAGATATTTAATAGATATATTTTAGATTATCTTGATTTATAAAAGTTATACCGCCAAAAAAATGTATTAAAATTTTTAATAGTTCATTCATTTAAACTCATTATTATTAATTTAAAAAAAAATTATTTTTACACTTGAATTTAATATGCTTATAATAAAATAATGCTTTTAAATTATTATTTATTGTTATTTATTTAGACGACTTTAAATAATATATTTTTCTCATTAACAATTTAATTATATTTTTAATAATGAATAATAATTATTTAATCTTGTATGTTCTTTTCTAATTAAATAAATTATTTCATAATTTGTAATGTGCATTTATTATTATATAAAACTTGTTAATAATTAAATCAAAAATAACAATTTTGATGATTATATTAATAATATGTGTAAGTTTTTATTGCATATCTATTATTATTTATCAAAAAAAGTTTGAGGTTCAACCACTATTTACCGAAATAAAATTAAAACTATTTTATAATAAACACAGTTCATATTTTGTTTACACATAACCAGCCATTCAAGCTAATCGAAGCAATACTACATATTATAATTTAGATTTTAGCTAGCTTATAATTAGTAAAAATATGACCAACCAACAAGTAAACAATTAAAAACAATTAATTTTATTACATAAACCAAAATAACTTAAATGTTTTAATCTAAAAACAACTTAAATATTCAATTATTGTTACACTGAATTTTCAGTATCTTAGGTTGGGTTGTTGTATCATTTAACTTATTAAATAATTATTCTTTTTTATAATTTGCTTTTAATCTTGCATTTGATAGCTATGTTAGCTGCACAAATGAATTTGCAATCTGATAATTCAGCTTTCTCACACTTGATGTAAGTAGAACTTAGGTATTTGGTATTATAATTCTTTATTTAGCAATATATCTGCTATGCAAAAATTTTAGAATGTAAGTGGCATAAACTGGTCACTTTAGTGCTAGTGGATTCAGTTCTCATTTAAAATCTGAATGCCAAACCAAAACGTTTTTTGCTAATTTATATTATTCGTTAAATCTTTGTCTAAATATATTTTACACATTTCGCTTTTAAATTAGCAGCTTCATAGACACAACAGATGAAATTACAAGTATTATTCGAGACAAAATTGCCACTTTGGCTTTTCAAAAACCTTTTAGATATCCCATGCAGCAGTACCCCCTCAGAAAATGTTATATTTTTTTTCAATGATGATTTAGGTATTTTACATCTCTCCATCCAACATTTGTTGTGGAAATTCAGTCTGGCCTTTCTCAATTTCAAAGTACACATATGTATGACTGTTTAACTATCTGTATATATGTCACATATCTTTTCTTAGCTTTAATTAACGATTACAAAATTTTCCTATGTCAATGTAAATTTTTACTTAAAGTTGTGATTTGATTGAATTATTTTATAAAATACTGTTTTAATTTCGAGTATAAGTATTTATTTTATTTTTAAATAATGAATACAAATTCCAAAAGCATTTCAAACCATTTTTGACTTATTATTCTGAGGTTTGAATCAAGAATTTTTTTTCAAATGCAAACTGAAAATTCTGGTGCAAAAATAAGATTAAATAAGACAAATTAGGTACTTCGAATTTATTGGATAATACCTCTATTTTAAAAATATTGTTTAGAAGAACCTATTTATTAAAGAGTTAGTGTCTCGAAGCTGAGCTTATACTTTAAGTGAAATCTTCAGTCTTTTAAAAAGTATATTTTTTTATTTAATTACCAGTAAAAACCAAAACGTAATCGAAAATATAGTTTAAATTAGCAGAAAAACATAAATATGCATATAAAAGTTGTATTTCTAAAGACCTGACTTCAGAGATTACTTTTATTAAATGAATTTATAAATTCTAAAGCTTTTTCAATGTTAAAATAGGTAATATGGTATTCTTTTAACTTGAGCGTAGGGCTTAAAATAGTAAGCTATAAAATATTCTGGTCATACTCCTCGATAAAAAAATTTACCCGCTGATTTTCTGATCCAGGTATTATAGCATGCTCATAATGTGCTGTCTTTTTACAATAGCACCCTGGACAATTTTTGAAATCTTTGCCAACCACATAAATATCGAAATGAAATTGAGGTCCGGAAATTGGCCCACCAAAAGGTCCAAGTTTTCCAACAAATTTGCTAAGTTTAGAATTTCCAGCTTTGCCATCTCCAAGGGAAAAAATAAGACTTGCCTTTCCATCAATTTCTTTATTCTGAAAGTGCCAAGACTGTGGGTTATAGCCGCCAATTACCTGACCAGTTCCTTCCACTTTGATTACGCTTACTGTTACTCCTTTATTATCGCATAATCAATGAAAATCGGCTGGACTGAATCCGTCTCGACTACCTCGAAGTAACAATTGGAAATCATTTTCAAGTTGATTTTCAAATGGAGTATTTTCATCTTTGCCTTGAATCCAATGATCAAGCTGTCTTATATTATGCGATCGAAGAAGTTTTGAATCAATATTTGATCGAGAAAAACGCATTGGCTGAGCGTCTATGAACTTTTGATGGCTACCCGGTACGAGATAATGATGTAAAAGATCTTCATATAAAGTTCCAGGTAAGATTCTCGCAAATGGTTTTACTTTGTGATAAAAGTCAACTGAATATATGTTAAAGAACCGGATTAAAGGTAAAAGTCTTCCAATGGATTCCTTAAAGGCGTTAAAGTTTTCATCTGTCCAGTAAAGAACGTTCTTCATCTGAATATTGTTATCCAATTTAGCAACTCCCCATTCCACAATCTTTTCCCATATTTCAGATTCTTCTATATTTAGGTCATCCCGGGTTAAAATTGAGGAAAGAGCATTTTCACTGAGGGAGGTAAAATCTTACGAGTTGAAGACTATTGCTAGATTGTTAGCTGCTATTTCGGTGCAGAATTTTTGTAACTTTTTGAAAGAATCATGCATGAATGAAGTTTTCTGCAAAGTAGCGAAATTTTCTTCTGGCTCTTTTGCACGGTGTTCAATCAAATGGTCTTCAAGGGGATTCTAGAAGAAGCTCGTCAGCGGTAACGAGCAATTCTAAAATGGTGGATACTTCATGTTTATCAAGAGAAATCTCGCCATTATAAATATATCTGTGCAAGAAAATGAAACATATGAATTTATGCTAGCCAAAATACTTTGGAGCAAATGAAGACCTTTGCCTGAGAATTATATCAAAAATTTGGGTGAAATATTAGGTTTATCAAAGATAATGGTATTATTTTCTCTTTTAATCCTATTACTAGAGAGTGCTAGAGCAAAATATGGTGATCTTGCTGCCAAAATTGGCGAATGAGCATGAAAAGTTCTAATATTAGGCGCTTCTCCAACAACAATCTTAACATCAGAGAATTTCTGGCTATCCAGTAAATTTCCAAAATCATTGGATAAAGCATGAAAGAATTGCTGGGGTGCCATTGGTAAAAGATATAAAAAGCTTTGAAATATTGATATTTCAATCTGCAGTGTTTAAGGAAAGACATTTTCACAAAATCAAATCAGGCACCGAGCTTTATACTACATGTAATATGTGATTTGACAGGTGATCGGGATATTATTTTAAATAAAAGTTCTAACCAATTAAATTAAAAACCACATTTTTAAAATTCAGTGTTTGCAAATGAATTTTAGTGTTAAAGTAAAATTAATTTATTTTAAAATTTCATTCACCTCTATTTTTAAATATTAGTTTTTGACCATATATAGAAATATTTAAAATATAATTGGCTAGTTAAAATAAGTTTATTTCCGTTACGGATATTTAATATGGGTTTTGAATAATTGATAAGTAATGTTAAACTCAAAATAATAATATGAATAAGCACGAATTATGAACAAAATAAATAAAAATAAAATTTCTAATTACAAAAAATCTAATATTTTTATTTGTTAAAAGTCAAGAGCATAAAAACTGGCTTGAAACCTTAATAAAAAATAATCAAATTCAAGAGTAAATTAAGTAAATTTGAAATTTGAAATTTTTGGTTCTTAATTTTGAATCGGTGAACATGTAGTTGAATACGGAGCCAAATCAACATCCGGTATAAAGGTTGAAATCAAGAACTTGCAAATAATATTAAATTTTTTGATTTTTTTAAAATTTTTGGGAAGGTAATGCTTATATAAACACTCACATAAACTCAAAAAGAAGCTTCTTTGACTTTAAGACTATGATTGCTCTTATCATAATTCATATTTTAGAAAAAATATAAGAATTTTGAATGTTTATAGGCGAATAATATTTTAGAAAAAAAGCCAACACAAAAACTGGCTTTGAAAAATAGCTGGAAGCAAAATTAATCATTTAAAAGTAGATTTGTGCAAGAGGTTATTATAGAAAACCAAATGTGTTCACATTAAACAATATTGTGTTTATCTGCATAAGAAGCATCTGGGAAACTAATTTTTACAATCAATCAATTATATGTTTAATGTGGTTCTAAGAATGCTAAAGTATAAGGTTAATATATTTTTTGATTTGAGTTTCTAGAAAGAAAAAAATAAAATAATTCTAAATGTTTAAACAGTAATAATTTTAGATACTATTGTCTTTGGTGCTTTGAATATATATTTGATTACATAATTGTTAATTTTAAAAAAAATTATTGGGATGTTGTCTCTTACCTATTTCTAAAACAGAAATTGGTCTTAAATTATTTTTTTGCTGTTTGGAAAAACTCTCAACCAATTTAAGAAAATTTTTTCAAAGCTTAATAAACCAAGGAAGCTAACATAAAATTTTGGCTGGTATTATTAAAACAAAAATGACACATAAACTAATTACATTTTAATATTTTGAAATTTTGAAATTTATTTTCCACTAATGATTTGTATGCATCATCATTTATTAGTCAGTACTCATTCTAACTAATCAAAGATAGGTCAAAAAATACATGGAATCAAATGTTGAAATTATATAAATATTAAATTTCAAATTCTGAAAGCTGAGATAAATACTCCAAAAAAAGTTTTTGTGAACCTAAAAACATAAGAACAAAATATATTTCTCTAATTCTCTGCTGGCTGCTACTTTTTTAATCAAAATTGTGTATTGGCACAATATAAGGACAGAGTCTCAATACTTTTGAATCACATATTATCCAATAATAAATTGGCATCTTCAATCCCAAATTCTATTTTACTACCTCCTCTTGTATTTGGAATTCAAACTAGTAAAATAAGATTTTGAATCAACTGAATTATTTTAATACTAAATTAAGTAATATCTTAAAATTAAGATTGGATAAATATTTTATTCTGGTTTACAAAATATTTATAGCATAATCAATATTGAAGCTACTTGATTTGTCAACAATTTTAGCTATAATATCACTTCATGTATTTGTTTTTGGTCAATATGCAGCTAACCACCAGAATTATCAATGCAATGTTTAAAAAAATGTAGAACCAGACTGGAACCTGAAACTAGATATAAAAAAAAATTGATTTCTTTAGAACTTAGTTTTTTCAAAGATTAATTCAAAAATAAATTTACTGTTTAACATGCTTTTTTATTTAATAATTTTCTGGATACAGTGCCCATGTTAAAAAGAAAATAAAATTGGAGACCATTTTTCTCAAATTGTAGGTTTTCCAAATAAGCTTAAAAATACTGTTCATTGGAGATACAAAATTTATTTGATTTTTAGCTTTCTGGTATCGATGGAGGCAGAGCAACATGGAAAGGTAACTTACTGAATAATATGTCAAGTTTTGTTACAAAAATTACGAATAAAACGACATCTCCTAATGGTCCTAAAAATATTAATTGGCTTATAACTCAAATAACAGTTAATTAGGTGTGGTAAATTGTTAATTTAATTTAAAATTCAATAATAAATTTTCAAATATGTAAATTGTTTGCCTTATAAGCCTAGAAAAATATTTTTAAACATCATTTATATGTTGGTAGTTAAAACTAAATATGGCCAGCACCACCAGATTTCTGGTATATAATTTTTAAAAGTTTAAAATAATTGAAATATTTTTAATTTTATCAAGATATTGAATAATTTAATTAATTAGTGGCACCCAAATACCAAAATGCACAAAATAAAGAAAGCCTATTTGGTCCAACACTAGTTTTTCACAGAACTATTATTTTATAGCACATCTGTTGACAACTCATCAGGTGGTAGTGATAATAGTAATGATAACGGCGGTGTATTTTGACAGTTATATATTTGAACATATAGTTCTTTAACTTATTGCCAATTTTCTGTATTTTGCTACTGTTTTTTGTGGGTCAATAACAGAATATACACCAATCTTATTTTTACTTATTTTTTTTTCAATAATAAGCAAAAATGTTTGAGAAATTTTTTGTAAAGCATTTAAAAAGTGTTTTGTATATTTTGATCAAAGAACTATTTTTTTATGCTAAATGAAAATACATTTGTTTTAGAATTTTATTGACTCGATAAAAACATTTTTTGGTGTTTTATTTATTAATGTTATGAATATTACAAAAATTAGTAATTAATTAATTTTTTTCCAATATTTTTTAATTAGTGTATTATAAACAGATTGACTATTAAATATTGTTATTTATTGATCTTTAAGGTATATAAACTGTTGTTTAATATTTTGTTAACAAAGAATAGTTTTTTCTAATGGCTTGAAAATTCAAGGCCAAAAACATTGTTTTAATTTAAGAACTAGATTAATACTTAAAAAAAAAATGTTTTTTAACTCTTTTTTTTCTGAATTTTTATTTATTTTTAATTATTCATGCTTTTTCTAAAGAATTTAAAACTGCTGAATATCTTTATTGCAAAATGTTATTGTAGTTATACTTTGTTATTTCTTTAAAGAAAATTGGTTTTAATATTGATTTTAATAGGTAATATTGTTATGTATCTATAGAATAAATATAAAACTTCTTAACCAGTTATATCATGGTTAACTTTCTATAAGCAAAGTGTACTAAAAGCAAAACTTTGTTTTATTAGTTTGGATTAGAAAATCAACAGTGGAATTTCTTTGTAAAAGACTATGAAGCTTTTCAAATTATAAAAAGATAAATGTGCAAAAGATTCTATATGCTACTATTTATTATCCATTATAAAGTTAAAAGAATAACACTTTAGAAACTATAAATTGTATTAATAAAAAGTAATTTTTGAAGTTTAGATTTTATCATAAACAAAAAAATAAAATACTCTTTAGCTGAAATATTCTCCGCTAATTAGATTTTAGATTTTTACTATGTGCTTATATATAAAAATACTTTTTATAAATTTTCAATAAACTTTAACTCAAAAAAAATAAAATATAATCTCAGCTTCGAAATAATAATCCTTTAATAAACTAGATTTTTATTAAACAAAGTTTTTTGATTTTAAATCATTTTCTGTTTGTATATTTAAAATTGCATAACTTTCTTTTTTCGTTGACTGTGATTGAATTCTCATTATTCAAGAGAAATACAATTGAAAATGCCTTTCAAATTATTAATAACATTAATTTTTGCTCTTTTCTTGCATAATCTCATTTTTGAATTTTAAAAGTTAACTGATAACAAAATTGGTTTCTGATATTAAGTTTTAAATATAAAGTTATTTTTCTGAATTATACTAAGCAGAATATTTTATGTTTAAAAGAATGCTGTATTTTTTTTATTTAATGGTGTGATATTGAGAAAAGACAGTCTAAATTTTTAAAGTTCTAAATTAAACATTTTATTTGTTATAGATTGAATTTGTCTTTATTGAATTTGACTTGAAAAACCTTTTTTAGTTTTAAATGAATTGCAATTAATTGTATTTATATAAACTTATATAAAAAAATAGATATTATATGAATTGTAATCATTTAAATAAATATTCTCAATTCTGAAATGGTTTATTTTAAGCTACACTCGGACAACGTCCTATAATATGAAGCTTATAAGTAGATATTGAAGACCTTGAATTATGTAAAAAAAAATAAGAATTTTTGCTTGCATTGCAGTAATTTGGTTCATTGTTTAAAATATTCCATTGATTCTTTTTACACTTATTACCATCATTTGCTTCTGGATGAACTAATTTAATTTCAAGCTTTCCATGGTATAAATAAAATCCGGAAAGCTATTATAAAAGTTCAATTTGTTGAATTTTATCAATATCTTTTTTAAAAATTATCATTGAAAGTATTCTTGGAAGTTTGTATTTATGTTTCCTCTATGTGAATGCAGTTAATCAATTAATTGAACCATTTTCTCACCAACAACAATCAGGTCGAGGTTTCTAGCATTGAAAATTTCCAATTTTCTGAATTAAGATGTTCCGGATTTTCGATCCCATAAGAATATCACACAACCGAGTGGCTCACCTGAGCCCCAGTGGTTTCAATGCCATATCAGCGAGTGGTCTTTGTACGCCACTATTTCCCACTTCCATTTCTAATTCTGTGTGCCATGTCTCATTGTGTCAAGGAAATATCTTACCCACTAATTCTTTTACTATTAAAAATTTTAATATATCAGGTGAAGAAATTTAAAAAACCAACAAATTTAGTTGAATTTTTGAATAGAAATCAAATTTTATCATTGAAGTAACCATTAATTAAACTCATGGGTTTTATCAAGCGTATCCTAAATTCGCTGTGGTTGAACACAATGCTACAAATTCCGAAAATCGAGTCATCCTGCTCAATAAATCAAAGGGTTTTCGATTCGAGACTAAAACTCTTGGTGCAAGTGGTTTGGTAACTGGCCATAGAAATCCTAGATTGAATTTTGTAGGAGAAATTAATCGATTATCATTAAAAAATTTCGTCAAACTGAACGATCAAATCTTTTCGATATAGAATAGGATTGTATCGAATAAAGGAAATATTTGAAGCAAACTATTTAAATGCGGAAAGTTAATATAATCTTTTAAACTAAAATCAATTATTTTTCTTTATACGCTAAGTTTCAAAGCAGAATTTTGGCGCCAGCTTTTAATAGATAAATTCCAGATATGGTAAGAAAAAATAAATTGGAAATTATCAATTTTTTTGTGATTGGATATTTTAGGAAATCAAAGATACCATACACTACATATCTTTTCAAATTATTCCGAGAAAAGAATAACTTACGGGTTTTTGAGTATTCTCAAAATGTCAAGATAATGATTTGTCAGCCATTCATTAATGACTTTCAGGATGCCTAATATCATTAGCCTAATCTAAAAAGGAAATCTTAACAAGCAAAACCCCTTTGTTGACAAATAAAAAGATAAAATTATTTCCGTCATATCAATCTTTAACTTTGATTTTCCTTACATTGATTAGATTGGTTCAAGTAAAAAGAAATCTTTAAAGAGGTATTTTTTAAATCGAGTCTTTTGAAAACCTTTGAATTCTTATTAAAATAGCAATATAAAAAATCCAATTTAAGGATTCTTGAAAAAAATTGATGGTAAACGATAATTTTCATTAAAAAGAATCTAAATCTGAATCTGAATCTTCTATTTGAGTTGGCTGCTTCATAATTGAAAAAAATTATATGACACCATCCTATACAAGAACTTGGGTTTTGTGAGATAATATATATTAGTATTTGGGGTAAAGATTCGCAAATAAGAGCAAATCCAAAAATTTTCACTATCAGTAAACAAAAATACGAACAGAAGTTTCCAGAAAGCATATCTTTGTACCATTAGGAATTGTCTTTAAAAAAAAGTTAAAGTAATCAATTACCTATGGGTAAATCTTTTTTTAAAATTAGTAATAGTAATTTCATTGAAAAACTTTAAAAAGACTTGGTTTGAAATTATCCCTACGAATATGTGAAGTTGCTCAACAAAATTTTGTGAAATAAAATAACTTTAACCTGAAATTTTACACAATTATGAGAGGCATTCCTTGCTGGGTTCTGATAATATTAGCAGTAACCTATCTTTCTCAAATAGCAATCTCAGGACCAATACCGAGAGGACTTAATCTTGACCGTCGTATAAAAAAGTATTCAGGTAAGGGTCCTATT
>JAAOMT010000109.1:99552-271582 GCA_016748015.1 Geosiphon pyriformis
CCCCCCCCCCCCCCCCCCCGAAAGATTTTGACCTCTAATTAAAAAATCTAAATAACTATTTTGTGAATTTAAGAGCTTTACTTTTTATTCTATTTCAGTGTCTTGTGTGGACAATTGCCATTCTATTAGAAGGTAAAGATTAATTTGTAATTTATAATTTTAATCAGATTCTTGAATAAAATCCTGTACTTTATGAGATTATACGATAATTAATATGCCGCAGAACATCTAATTAAATCTAAAAATAGTATCCCAAAAACACCCGTATCGGTGATAGAACATCGATCAATAAATGAGACCATCCCCGAACAACAGTCACCACCAATTGGAACAGAAACAGATCAAGTAACACTAAATCCTTCGAAACTGTCGCCCACATATTCTACATGCATGGAACCGGGAACTTTAGCTCTGGTGAGAATTCTTTTGACAATTATTATTATTATTATTATTATTATTGTCTATTATTTAAGATAAACTCACGAAAATTTACATCATCATTTTTTAGACATTTGATGATGGTCCAGCACCAGTAATTAAAAATCTTTATCTCTTTAATTAATTTTCTGATTTTCTAAAATTTACTTTGGTATCGTTTCAGATTACCAACGCACTCCTTGATACCCTAAAAGAAAAAAATGTAAAAGCTACATTCTTTCTAAACGGTTCCAATCGTTTCTGCGTCTACTATTACAAGGATGTTCTCCTTAGAATCATAGATGAAGGTCATCAATTAGGCCATCATACCTGGAGTCATCCAAATCTAGTTTCCCTATCAGATAATGAAATTATTGATCAGATGTTCAGGCTTGAAACTGCTCTTCGTCGAATAATTGGTATGGTGCCAAGTTATATGCGACCTCCATTCGAAGCTGGAATTGATGATGATCGAGTACGGTCAATAGTAGGTGGATTAGGATACAAGATGGTTGGCTGGAATATAGATCCCGCGGATGCTTTTGAAAATGAAGATAATTTGGATAAACAAAAAGAAGCAATTACCGAACAAATGAACCTGTACCCATCACTAGCTCCACATATTATACTTAATCATGACCCGCTTCCTATGACTACAAATGATTTGGTGCCATGGGAAATCGATAATCTTTTGAATGCTGGCTACAAGTTCAAAACTGTTGGTGAGTGTTTGGGAGACTCGGATCCGGATTCATGGTATAAAGAAATTAGTCCTCCTGAGGAGGTCGATCCGAATACTTGGAATTGTGATAATTAAAAAAATACAAATAGGAGCTGATCATTTTTATAAAATGCTGGACCAGTCTCCTAAGCATACTTTCCTTTTAGAATCACCTTCAAGTCTATTATTATTTTTTACGATCATGTGCATTATCAATAAACAAATATTTGGAATGATTCAAAAATTAATAAAGAAAGCGGCTGTGTCATATCCTAAATCAGAACGATATGAGAAAAAAATTTCAACCTGTTAATATGTACCATCACAAAAATCATTCTTCCGTAAAAACTTTACCGCACATTTTGGTCTTCACACAGTAGCATTAAACTTGGACTTTTTTTCCAAGTATAAAACATACATTCCAAATAGAGATTAGCAAATCAAAAACCAAGCTGTAGAATTAAAACATTTGATATACTATTATATGTTTTTAGTTTTTGAATAGCTGTAAAAGACTGACATTACCAAGAATTTAGAACCACAGGATTGAAGAAATTTTAAATGTGAAATAAAAGTAGTAAATATAAAAACCAACTAAGAGTTTTGTTCATAAATGAAAAAACTTGCTTTGATTTCAACATATAAATTATCTAAAAAATCTTTAAAAACTAATTTCTTTTTAAATTGGTTTTGTTTAACAAAATAAAATTTTCAATAATTAATAAAATTTAAGCATTTGTTTTTTTCAAACCGCTTTAAAAAACAGAAAATAGCAAAAATCATGTGTATATTAATTATCATGATTTTAGTCTTTTTTAAAAATTTAATCAATTGATACATATATTAATAAAAAAAAATAAGATTTTTAAGTATAAAATGATTTTATTTTTGATAAAGAACTTTTTATAAGGATTATTTTGGTTATTAAATGTTTTATGAAATTTTTAATTTCAATACTTGAGTCACTAATAAGGTAATTAATTAAAAGAGTAATTAACTAAAAAAATAAATAATTAAGAAATGATACTGCTTATAAAATTAATAATAATAAAATATTTTTAATGTGACTTAACATAAGATGCAAATTAAATATATATCTATAAAGAAAATAAAACTGTATTTAAGTAATTGTTTTTTTGTAAATTTAACAAATTACCAAGCCAAAGTAATAAACCATCAAAACTGTAAAAAATTCTATGTTAAATAATGATAAAAATAAAAAACAATATATACTTAATTTGAATTGAAAATAATACAATGTACAAAATTTTTTGGTTTATATTTTTTATTATAATAAACATTACTTTAATTATTTTTTTTGCAAAATACTAATATAAGATGAAAAAAAGTTTATAATATATTATTAATTTGAAAAAAAAGATAAAAGCAATATTATTTAACAAATTATTTAAATTAAAAATCTTTGAGCCAAATCTTACTTAGAAAATAATATAAATTTTGTAATTCCAACAAAGAAAACTAATATTATATCAATATTTTCATTCATAAAAGTAATAATAACAATATATCTTAATCAAATTTATACCTTGTCCTGAGCGATTCGATATAACTCGATTTGATGGTTTTTGTTTCAATAAGGTTATTTGATGGTAAGATATAATTTACAAATAAGAGCGGTTAACAAATAAAATCGCGATAACTCGGATTATTTTTACAATCACGATTACGGTTTAATCAAATAAAATTCAAATAATTCCTCCAAAAGCTCATAATATGAATGGGATGTAAAAAATACCAATGGAGCCATAAGAACAACTGAATTCTTATTATTGTTAGAAAAAATTTATAACTTTTCAAAAACCCAACTTATATATATTAACTAAGAATAAATAAATGTCACATAGAATGGATTGCATGGTAGCATTTAAAAAATATTTCCAAAATTGGCTAAGGAGAACTGTTTCTATGATTTTTTTATAAATTTTTAATATTGTAATTAATTTGGTTTTAAACATAATCATTGAGTGTGGGATAATAAATTTTCAATTCTGTATGCTTCAAAAATTTGTGACCTTAATTAAAAGATGGTATTTTTATGTTTCAAATTTTTCAATTAATTGTAACTCAATGCAAATTGAAAATGACTCGTTTTAATCAATTTCAATAAAATTCAAAGTTCGTATGGAAAAACTTGAAAACCAAAGGTCTCAACAAAAAGAGGGACTAATCTGAAGAGTGACAAAGCCTTTATAGAAATTTTTTGAACGCTAATGAAGCAGTCGATAAAACAATCAATTATCTAATCAAAAGATCTTTAACGAAACAATTAACCTGACTATTTACGCATTCTATGAATGCCATTGAAAAATATTTCCAAAAATTGATGAGAGGTTTTTTTTCTATTCATAAATTATTATTAGTAAATGGATTAATTAATTAGAGATGTATGAAATGAAATTCAAAAGATATGAAAGATTGTATGGTAATGAACTCATAAAGAGGGAATCAATCAATCAATCAATCAATCAATCATTACTTTATTTTTACATGTATTATTGATTTTAACTGATTAATTTTCCATGAATAGACTAATATTCAAAATGACTGATGATATTTATAGTTTAGGGATTTTATTATGAGAAATAAAATCGAAAAAGGTCATTTCATTAAGAGTTATTCTTGTTCCCTAAATATAGCGTTAGACAGAATTATATTAAATTCTTTAACATCTTACCTTTAAGCAAATAATGATAAATTCACTACGATCTAAAATTTGTAAAGTAAATAAACTAACCTGCTGAAAACTTTTGTTGTTCAATACTTTTTTTATCTAATTTCTTAATCTGACGCTTCCTTTTAGAACTGTTATTACACAAATCTTTTGTAAATTCTTCAAATTTATATTTTACTTCAATTAGTTCAGTAAAGGAGGGTCCAAATAAGAGAGGTGGTAATTTCAGGTTTAAGTTCATCTAAAATATTCATTCACATCAAAAGATAGCGTCATTAAGAAGATTATGAAAGTAAGGCGGGTATTATTCTTAATTCCCATAAAAATCATGCCAGAAAATATAATTATCCCCGGCTATTGTGAACCTTTCCTCTCATAAAACTTCTGTTGGGATTACTCCAAATATTGAATCATTCGAAGTCGCAACTTCGTACATAACTATTTTTGAATTTTAAGTCATGATAAACCATACATGCAGACCAAGGTGTAGGATGAATATTTGAGGATAAAATATTTCAAAGTATCTCCATGTTTGGCAACTTCAATCATCCAATCCTGTAATCAAGTGTTTATGCTTTTGCAGCACCTATTATTAAAGAGACATGAACATCGCTCTTCTATTAAAAAGAAAATAAAAAATCAAAGTATAAGATTTAAATTCAGATGAATATTTTGATTACTTACCTTAATAAATTTATTGCAAATTCTATCCCATTTCACTATTCAACATATCTATATATATTTCATCAACTGCCTCGTCCCCACTTTGCAAAATCTTCAAATAATAGGATCCATACGTGTTGCAGTTATGAGATTGTAAGTTTTTCTTACTTTGAGTTTTTTCCATTGTGAAAGAGTATTACGCGAATGCTGATAAATAAGATTTTGGCATATTTCTATTTAAATATTTGTCCCTCACTTTTAAATGGGAGCTTTCTTTCAAAAATTTCTAAAGACTGACCTCGTATTTTATCCTGATTCTCTAAATTCTAATATTAGATGTTAGCTCCGGAATCAATTGATATTTTTACCAACATTGTTTGTGTGTGTAATGCATGATTTAAGACTTTATGCATTTACCTTGCACACAGAAAATTAAACATCTGTAATACCTCAAAGTTAGTCATTTCCAAAATCTGTTGTCTTAAGAATTTATTCAGAAATTTTTTTAAATAATTGAATATGAAAATGGAGATTGTGTTGGTTATCTTCAGCCTCAAATAAAATTTTTAAATGGCCCATAATCTGTAGTATTAAAATGCTGACTAACTTTCAACAAAGTAAATTGGTAACCATAAAATATTGATTCTAGGTTCAAATCAGATATTGTTATCGAGCTTCATTTTCCGAGATATCTATTTTAAATTTTTGCAGTGTGATATAAATTCTCGATATATTTTTTAATATAGCTAAAGAATAAGATATCTAATTGGATAGAAATTGTCTAACAAATTCGGCATTTTAATCTTGAAAAAAATCGAAAATAATACTGAATTCGACTTTAGTAATTAACATTAGAATTTTATTAAATCTTGAAATAGTTTAATTTTTTATAATTTTTCCACAAGAATAAAATTTTTGCAACAAGTCCACGGTTTGAAATTTACAAATAAAGCAATTTAAATCTTACATAAGTAAAAAGAGTATTTTCAAACCAAATATAAAAAATTTAAGAAACATTCTAAATAATAAGTAAGCAATTCTAAAAAAAAAGTCATAAATATGACAAATTTACAAAGCTAAAATATTTTTTGTTTTTACATATTTTAAAGTAAATTTAAATTTACAAAAATATATATTTTTTATTTAAATTCAGCTGCTAAAATTAAAAGTAAAAAAAATGTGTTGGTAAAAAGAAAGAAATTATGAATTTAACTTTCTAATTGATGTAAAACCATGTCAACAAATAATAAATTAATTTAATTATTTCTGAATATGTGAAAGTCCAAATTTATAATCTGCCAGTTGAAAATGTCTTGAAAAGCTTTTTTTCTACTCTTTAATATTCAGAAGAATTATAATACAATTTTCAAGTGCAATACTTGAATTAATAACTTGAGATTTTCAATTAGGAAATTTAAATTTCAATTGCTTCTAACAGAACAAATTAATAATAATGGGATTCACGAATTTGTCTGATTTGAAGAGAAAATCTTTCATCATAATCTTGAAATTTGTCTGGCAAAGAGGCCCCTAATAAAGAATTTTATTTTGCTAATAGGTAATATTTGGCCAATTTTGAGAAATAAGTAGGAATCTAAAACAATATATTCTCTTGTCAAAAAAATTATTTTCTAATGTATACACATATGGTTAAAGGGAAACTTTATTAGAATTATTTATACATTATAAGTTTCTCTGAATAAATTAAAATAACATATATATATATATATATTAAATGTCAAATATTGCAACAAAAATTCTATGCTTTTTTTGTGAAGTATTGATTGAATTCTTCTTGTAGAAATAGGATTTATTGTCTTTTATAGAAATATCTGCTAAATTCTTTCGTCATAATTCCTTATTTTAAAGAATAGTAATCCTTAATTTTTGGCATTTTCAGGTGGTCACGTTTTAGAAAGTTCTCCCAATTCATGAGCTGTAAAAACTCGCATAAAAGTTATACGATGAAATCCTATATTTTTTGCAATCTATTTATTGCGTTTTTTTGCAAGGGCCAATATATGCGACAAATTAAAAAATAATGTATCACAAAAATTAGATAGCTAGTTACATACAAAAAGGTTAATTAATTAACTATCTAATTTTTGACCCTGAAATATTTTTGTCACCCTTCCCCCGATATCTTAGTATGTTAATGAAAGATTAGAGATCCAATACATCTTTTTAGAGTTCAGAAAATAACTATGGACAAATTTCTACACTTGAAAAGTTTTCCATAAATTTATATCCAAAATTTTAAATAGAAGATTGTAAAAATTTTTTGAAAGAGTTTTCCCGAAAAAAATCCAATATCTAAAGAGAAACTCATATTGTCAAAATATTTTAAGCACATTAGTTGACTGAGAGGGAATTTAGGTGTCCCAATTTTTTGATAAATAAATATTTTGTTCCAGATAAGAATATTTTGAAATGAAACAGATTAAATTTAAAATAATCTTTACAATCACCAATATAAAACTAAAAAACAAGCAAACAAATTAGTTTATCTTGAACTATTAATTAATTCTTTAATAGATGGGTTTGAAATCAATTAATTACAAAAGGATGAATTTAAAATTTTTCGTAATACAAAAAAAAATAAGAATGAGAACGGGAAAGACTAATTACATTACATGTATGGACAATACTTTTCAGAAAATGTTCATTCATCCTTGATCAAAGATCTATTGTTGTAATCTTTTGAAGTGAAACCATTTTGATCAAAATTAAACCCAGAGTTTTACAATGTTGATTGGGAATTATAACTCATTTAAAAGCTTTAATGATATTTTAAAATAAAATTTCCAAAATCATTTATGAGCTTTTCCCAAATCAATTTAAATTAACTGATTCAAAAAATTAGATGGCAGCAAAATTTTATCCTTGTAGAAACCTCTTCAAATTTATCCAAGATATGTGAAATTGGGGTTATAAAAAATCGACTCTTGGACATTGGTAATATATATTTTTAAATTTTTTATTTAACCACAAATTTTTATTATGAAAATCTCCAGTATAAATATATTTTAAAAAGTTCAACTTGTATTGATTGACACAGAAATTTGTCATTAAAACGATACATTTTTGAATTAGACTCCAATCTTTACTTTTAATATTTATTAATATTTTTATTTAATTTGTTGATATCGAAAATAGAATCATTTTATCATGATAAATATTTATTTATCTCTACTTTTGTTTTGTATACTATAACAATGATGCTTGGGGTTGTTTAGAGAACTAAAACTCAAACCGAAAATTCCTAATCTGTCTTAAAAAAATATTTGGAAAATCTTTTTGACTTGATCTTTTTAAATAAAATCAAAAATTGTCGCTGAAAAAAATTTTCGATTTTAAGCTCAACATGAAACTTAGCAATACATTTATCTCAAAAAAATTGTTTTTAGAACTCAATATTATAAAGTTTTCGTATAAAATTCAAACTAGACTTTGGTGGATTTTTCTTCTAATTCTAATTGGAAAACTTTTGTATGAGACTTTAGTGTTTAAAACAAGATTAGACAAAAAAACTATCGTAAAAAAATCATCATTTCAATTCGAAAAATTTACAAATCATGTAAAAAAAAGCCAACTTTCTTTTTCGTCAACACTTATAAAACAAAATATAACTTTAAATAAGCGGATTAATACGGCAGAAGAAATCTCACTCCCTAAAAAATTAGTCAATGATCTAATATTCAAAGAATTTTTGGCAAACATGGCACACATGGCAAATATTCCTCATTGCCTTTTTGGTCATAAATACGTCAATAACGCCCGTTTAATAGTTTGTAAGTGTGAAATTGTTTTAGAGTATTTAGTTGAATGCCTAATAATTATTTTAAACGTTTGGTGCCCTACAGTCGATGTAACAATTGCTATGATTGAAAACAGAAGAGCAATTATTGGATACTTTCGGGGTAAGTGATTAGCAATCATATTTTTTTTTTCGAATTTATTGTTAAATATTCTTTTAAATTCATTTACATGTGTGACTCAAGGACCCGAATATTCTATACATGAATGGGATAGAAAAAGATTTGAACTTAAATCACATGATTGGCCAATTTACTCTGTTTGGTACGATGTGTTGACTAGCGAACATTTTATTAGAAGTGCTACAAAAATTGACAAACTTATCTCAACGTGGACTGATGAAATAATTCCATTTTATTTTGCTGGACATGGTATAGGAGGAGGTAGGGTTCTTTAAATTATAAAGTCGTATTTAAATCCCCATGCACAGGCGATACTTTACTTTACTTTTAATGAAAAGCTCTTTTTAACTTTTAAATTCTAATTACTATCAAGTGTATGCCCTAGTTGTGGGTATGAATATAGCAATGTCCAATAAGCCTAATGCAAAACCAAACCTATGGAAAAAAAGAGATGTTACCGTTGTCACTTTTGGGCAACCAAGAGTAGGAAGTTATAAATTCGCCCAACGTGTTAACCAGCTCAGGATGCTGAACTTTCTCAAAATATATCGTGTAACACACACAGATGATTATATTCCTCAACTACCAAATAAAGGGGATTCAGGAATAAAATATTTTCATAGTGATCGAGAGTATTGGATTTCAAATCCTGATTGTGAGTGTACAGCGTCGTCTAAAACAGATGGTTACGAACTTTTTGATTGTCCAGGTTACTCTGACTTGGATTCTAATTTATTTGGTGAAAATAAAGTAACAAGCTTTCAATTTTGATGTTCAACCGTTTTTATTCAAACATGTTGAATAACTGTTTAAAAAATCTTAATCTTAGGAATGTAACCTTGGAACGAGTTCAACAACAAACTACGAAGCTGGTTTCCGAAATTATTTTGGTACCATTTTTGGGGATTGCTTTTCTTTTCAAAATAATCCAAGAAATTCATTATTTCCTTTTGAAGGATTGAGACTAGTTTAGAAATTGTTCTTGAAGTTTTCCTTTTTAGAATTTTTAATTTTGCAAAATTATCTTCAAATTTAAATTCTTTATAAAAATTTTAGTTCAAGGACAAACCCAAATGAAAATATCAAGTTTTAAGAATAAAGCTGTTGATTTTAATAAATAAATTTATATAATTAAAATGCTGTTATATTTAATTGAGTATTTTTGTACTTGAATAAAAGATCTTTTTTGAAGAACTTGATAATTTTGTAATTTTTTTTATTGAATGACACTAGTTGTGGCCAAAAAAAGCATATACAATACAGACTCAAAACCTTTTAAATCTACTAAATTAATCAATCTCAACTAATTTCTAATAAGTTGTTAAACAATAAAATAAATATCAATTTATTAAAATTATATATATTTATGAAGTTAAAGATTTCCCTTTTCAAATTTCAGAGTGGGAAACATATTTGTGAGAAATTATTAATTAAAGACAATAGATGTAAGCATATTGAGACTGTTCATAAGTAGATACAATAGGAATAAACAAAATTGATCACACACAAAAATACCACAACGCTTTGACTGAATTCGTCATTGTATACGTCAAAACATTTGTCAAAACTTTTCAAGATCAAGCGGTATGTTACACTTAAAGTAAACGGAATATTCATTGTGATTCCTGAAGAACAATGCCTATATTGACATCTAACTTTTGCACTCTCTACTTTAAATTTCTGGAAAGCTTTCTTTCTCTTGTCAAAGTTTTTAATTTCAACGTCAAAATTAGGAAAAGAATCAAAAAACAGATATTGCTCAATGTGATGCAGCTGAATAATTGTTTTCATAGAAAAAACAAAAGGGTAAGAACTAGTATGACATGATATAACCATCCAAATATGAAGTTGTGTGGGGGAGGGGGGCAAAAAAAAAATGAAAAGTGATACTCGTGATCTGAAAAACAATTTATTGAAAAGAAAAATTTTAAAAGATTGTTTATAAAAATTGTTTTTTTTTTTATAAAACACATCTAAAGTCTTTGCGATATCTCTCGCTTTCAACATACCTTTCATCTGCCAAAGACAAGACAAAAGCCAAACCTGAATTTACTTGGTCAATCTTTTATATAATAAATCTTTTTCCCAAAAATCATCGAGACTTTATTGCAATTCAAAAACCACAATGCAACAAACCAATATCAATTTAAAGATACGTTTAAACGAAGAGGAAACACCAGGAGACCATTAATTCTTTCACAAACTTATCAAATGATTACGAAACAAACAAAAGCCAATTGTCGACATTCAGTTAAGGTGGTTTTTTACCTTGGTTTTAAAAATTAAAAGTTTGGAAAAAAAATGAAAATTCATATATAAAAGAAAATAGCCAGTTTATTCAAGACTAAAAGATCCCAAAAATTTTTTTAAGTGGGACGGTTTTTGTGTCAAGAGAAAAACTAGCTTTATATTGACATTTTCCAACGTGAAGTAGAAAAATGAATTTTAAAAGAATGGAATTCTTTGCCAAAAACTAGGCGTTGGGAGTTAAAGAATTGCATATAATAATAACAATAATAAATTTATCTCAATAAAATCTATTACTTTTGGTCTTTCTAACATTATATGATTTCATGTTAATTTTTTGTCATATTTTACGATTCCTATGAGACCCATTTTGCATATAATCATCTTTATTATAGTTAAAAATTTTAAATAGAATTTAGAATTTTACAGGAAACTTAACTTTCTCTATATAACCATTCAAAAAGAAAAAAAAAAGTTTTATCATTGAATAAATTTTAAAATTAAATGTATATATATATATTATAATATAGGTTTTAATTAAAAGTAATAATTAAGTTACTACATATATAATATATGACAATACAAAGATATTATTCATGATAAGGTGGTGACGGTGGTGGTTCATTGGGTATCTGGTATAAAGATGGTGGATGTTGTTTGGGGTTTTATTTCATTTTGAATGGTTATTGACATTTGAGGTTGGGATTTTTTATTTTCAAAATTCTGGATATAGGATGAAAGGAGGCTGACAACAGTTCTAAATAGTAGACGGTTTCGGCGACGGCAATGAAGACTTCTTTTATGGACGGTGCTTACTCTGTCTCGAGAACACATTTCAAAAAGCTTTTTCTAGCAAGTCTTTGATAATGCTAGTGTAAAAATTCTTTCTTTTCCAACGATAACAAAAATTTGATTCAGGAGATGCTTAATAAAATTTCTTAAAAGGTTATCGCTTTTCTCAAATTGAATTTCTGAAATTATTAGATTGAATTTAAGAATCTTACTTGTATTTATAGGCTTAAAACACGTAAAAAATAAAAAAAAATTTACAAGATGATTTTTCGATATTATTATTTTAAAAGCTTGGCACACCAAAAGGAAAGTTTCCGGATTGAATACAATTTGGGAACACTATTTTTAGAGTGCATATGAAACAATAAACAGGCTTATGGATTGCCAAGCCGGAATTTTGATTCCAAAAATTGAAATGATTCTTTTCGTAATATTATCAAAACTTGATTAATAAATTTTTTCGAAATGTCACTCAATGGACGAAACACATGATTAAGAAATTTTTTTTTATTGAAAAGCAAAAAAGATAATTCATTTGAAGCTTCTATTAACCAAAAAATTTAAGGGGGAAGTTTAAATGGATGGTTTTCAGATTATTTCAGCATCAAATTAAAAGCGAAAAATGCGTTGTTATGATATCCTACCTAAGAAATAAAAGCCAAAAAATTTTAATATTAACCTCGTCTCTTTTTTGTTGACCATGAGAAAAAAATTGTAAAGCTAATATTTCTGACCGAGGACAGATTATTAAAAGGTGGTCACACAAAGGCTAGCATCAGGGTGAAAAACTAAATCCTAAACAAAGCACAAAAATAACCAGAGTAATGTAAAAAAAAATCAACACTAAAAAAGGTTAGTTTGTTGTGGATAAAAATATATACGCAGACCCCCCATGACACAACGCAGGTTTTTTTAAAAATTTTGATTAGAGAAAAAAAAAAAACGGCTAACAAAGAATGACTAAATAGTTAAAGACTGAAATTTTTTTGTTCCTACTTGCAAAAAAAACCACAATTCGTGATTTTGAATTATTAAAATAAATAGAAAAACTTTACTACAACTCAAATGATTAATGAAAAAAACTAGATAAAGCATAAGTATTAATAATGTAACTTTTGAATACACACAGAGACTACTACTAAAGAAAAAACATTTTCTTATCAACAGCGTAAATGTTTAAGAAAATTTTTTTTAGCTTAGTAAATTCAAAGCCCATTTATTTGGGTAAAATCAAAGATTTTATTTTTAATAAAAAACTACAACTAATTCTCATTAAATAATAATATTTTGAATTACAATTCAATTTCAATTTTGTCTAGCTAAAATATAAAATAAATTTTCAACCTTTTAAAATTGTGTTTGGGAATAGTTGAAATACTGTTTCATCAGAAAATAAGGTCGACATTCTGGCATAGTAATTGGTACTATATGAAATATTTACTCCTTTATATTTATTTAGCTTAGTAGTAATTCTTTGTAGAGAGATAAAGAAGAATTTTTTATGAAAATATTCTCAGTACCTACTTTTCTTGATACAGGTGTCGTCAATCTTTTTTCCTGTTTTTTTTTTAACAGTCGTCTAATGTGAATTATATACAAAGCTGCAAAATTAATTCGGCGTGGGAAATAGTCCATCACATGAGCTTTCATGTGGATCTTATTTGGGTAAAAAATGAAAAAAAAGTTTATTGCCCAAATTTTTTCATCAGACACATTATCTCATCACAATATTCCTCATTTTTTAAAAGGATAACATTATGAGAATTTGATTTTTTCAAGAAAAACCCAAAGAATTAACACGGTCACTAATTTTCATGCTTTATAATAAAAATTTTTCAGATAATAAAACCGTTATTTATTTACATTTGGCTTATTAAAAAATCTCTTAAAGTTTATTGCTCACCTAAATTTAATGGTTTTTGCCCGAAATAGAACTTTGAGACTAATATTTTTCATAAAAAAGTACCACCAATACTTTTTTTCCTGGTGTCCATACAGTATATTTTTACATCAAGTTTTCATCTTAATAAAATAATAACTTTCATTCTCAGCATCACTTTGAAAACCTAGATAGATACATGTAAAAGATCCACCTCGTCCCTTGATATTTTTAGCGAGAGAAGCCATCTCAATGTTGAGGATGATGGTTCAGAGTTTCCTGAGGGCATTAATGATGATGATGATGATGATGACGCTCTTTTGTTTGATTGCATATTGTAAGCGTGTTTACCATAAGTGGCAACAAATGATAAAAGGACGACCGTTGCTAGGTATTTAGGAGCTCCACTTCTAATTGAACTTTGAAGCGAATTTCGTGACATGTTTTACTGATGAAGATATCGAAAAATTTAAAAAAATATGTCGAATATTTATTACGTATTTCAAAGATTAAAATTTCTTAAAAATGAATTCGGGGGGAGATGAAAATTTTTAATTTAAATCCCCATTTATAAAAAGATGAGAAATTCTCACTGGTTTATTTTTTGTAGAATGATCACAAAAGAATATTTACTACTCACCTGATATTACTGGGGAGGTCGTTTTTGAATGCGCCATGACGAGAATTGTTAATATTTGGAGTGTAAACATTGCACGAACCATCAAATAACATTCTAAAAGCTAATCAAAGGTCATGGGAAAAAATTGTGAGATAATTAGGAATAATAATAATAATAATAATAATAATAATAATAATAATAATAATAATAATAATTAAATGCCGATCAACACACAAAAAAAGTCATTGAAACTTAAAAATTTCGCACACTGGCCTTTTTGTTTTAAAAACTGAATTTTAAGTAAAATGATTTTTTTTTTAATAATTGAAGCTTCTAAATATTTCACTATATATATATGAAATTTACGATATAATTTCTCGATAGAAATTTCCATATATAAAATCTAATTTAAAAATTTTGGATTTTGAATAGTAATTTTAATTTGATTGAAATTTATTAAAAATAATGATAATAATAATCATGTATTAAAATATTTTTGTAAACCTATTTAAAAAATATTTGTCATTTAAAATTCAATATAAAAATTCCAGATCATACATTACTGAAATAAAAGGAATTCTAAAGTTCAATATTTGAACAATTTAAACTTTAATGCATTCATATATTTTTTATTTATTTATTTATTAGTTTTGTTGTTTTTGTTGTTGTTCATCCTGTTTATTTTTTGTTTTTTTAAAAAATACATTTCTCTTTATAAATATCATGATCAAAAATTTTTTAAAATATTCTCATCGTTCTATGTATCGTATTTTAATAAAATCCTGAGAAAAATTCAAAAAAAATTTTTCACATTAAAATTCCCATAATTAACAAAAAGTAAACAATAATTGAAAATTTTCTCTAAAGAAATCAAAATTTTTCCAATCTTAAAAGAAATATCAACAAAATTTTAACTTTTTAAAAGATTAAAGTAATTCTTTGCAAAATCAAATAACTTTTAATTTTACGAACAGACATTTAAAATACTGATATTGATGTGTAATTAAAAAAGGGTTTTTCTTTTGTGTCATATCCATCATATTCTTTTGTCTTTAGTTAACATTGGAAACCCGATAATAATTTTATTAATTTATTTCCCAATTTTTTCTAATCATTCAGATTCTTCAAAAATTCATTTTAAATGATCCTTTCAACTAATTTTCAAATAAAACCTTAAAATGAAATATCTGTTTTAAACTATAATTCCAACAAACCATTGCAATTCTCTAATCATTATTTTTAACGCTAAAGCTTTGAGACAACAAATTTTAAAAGTTCTACACAACTGAATTTTTAGAATCGTTAATTTTATTATAAAAATCAATTAATAAAGATTGAATTTGACTTATATTCCTTTAATATTTTTGTTAAGACAAAAATTCATTCTCATTATAAAACTTTCCTGTATCCTTCGAAACAAAAAGGTTTGATAATTTAGCTATGCTATACATTTTTTTTAATTGCCGCGTGATAATCATAATTTGAAAATTTAATTCTGCTAATCACAAAATCTAAAAGATCCTTATATGTATTTAGAAAAAATATGTGCCATGTTTAAATTGTCTAATCTTTATTTCTAAATTCACTTTTCTTTTGAGCAACTTTTATAAAGTTATGCAAATTTTGATAAGATTAATAAAATCGAGTTTGCTCTTAATACTAAATTCAAAAATATATTTTCTGTAAAAAAGATGACTTTTTTCATAAAAATTTTTTGTCCCCTATTTTTAGATTTTAATTTGAATTAATTACAATCAAGCTATCTCAAAATTGACATGTATCATCACATTTAAAAAAACGCTAAATATTACTCTTTCTATTCCTCACAGTAGCCAGGTTAATGGCCAAATCTATAGCCAAATCTATAGCCAAAATAAGGACCATCATATGTAAAATCTGGGTCATGTACAAGCTGTGAATTATTACAATACTATATAAATGGATTTTTTATAAATTTAATATTAATAAATTTTAAAAGATGCAAAAAAAAGTGCGAAACTTACCGGATTTTCCTTCAACCCATTAACATTACTAGGACAAATATAAAACTCGAAAGTATTACAATCACATTTTCCCTCGATCCAGTATTCTATTCCATGATGAACGTAAGAATCGAAATTTGGTTTCCCGGTACTAATTGGGAATCTTGGGATTTGATCATCCATCAAGGTTACTCGACTAACCGTTACCATTTTTTCGACAAGGTTCGCAAATTCTATATTCCCTATCCTTGGAGATCCCCAAGAGACGACATGAATTTCATTAATCAGGTATAAATTTCTCATAATTAGTGCCGTAAATATTGCATATACTGTATTTTTGAAATAAAATAAAATTTTTTTTTTTTTTTTTTTTGAACACATTGACCCCCAAAATCTCAATCTCAATCTTCCAAGAGAAAAATAAACATACCGCCTGCTAAGCGATGTCCAAGTATCAACAGATTTCTCCCATGCAAGTGTTTTTTGATGGTTGTTGTAAAATATTTTCTAATGTTTTCAGAAACTTTTAAAAATCCGTTGTAAAATATTTCATCAACTCTTGCATCCTTATAGCCAGGATAAGGTATCAGGTTATTTTCTCGGTTTTTATTCCATGTGCTCAAGTAGCGTATTTCAGGTGCTTTTATAACAAATACGACACTATTCGGCTTGAAATATAGTCTGCCTAAAAGTATTATTTGATTTTAATAATAATAATAATAAAGTTCATAGAAACAGGACATTTATATAGCGAAATACCTATTACATTCCGATTTTTGTCAAATTCCATTACTTCATCTCTTGCATAATAAATCTCATGAGTATACATCGCAAAATTTTGAAATTTCAACAGTAAAAATTTGTCCCTAATTCTTTTTGGTTTATTTAATGACTTTTCATCATGGGTACGTTTAATCAAAGGATTTCTTTCAATTCTTGCCTCAAATTGAGACGTTGGTAATTTATCTCTTCTTTTCTGAGTTGATTGTAATAAAATGTATTGGCATTTTTTTTTACACTTCCTATTACTTTGTCGAATTTCCTGTAAATTTTTTTCTCTTAAATCTTGCTCCGTTGAAGATAATTTGCTGATGGTAATGGGTGGAATTGTTTTTCTTTCTTTATTGGCATCAAAAGTTTTTTTAAAACTGAGGAAATTTAAATTCTCTAAAATATTCTCTGATCTATGGGAAAAATCTGCTTCAGATCTGATGAAATTACTTGGATCAAACGCAACCATAACAACAACAATAAAAGCGCAGAAAAGAAAGATAAAGGAAGAAACCATCCTTGTTTGCCTTGGCTAATTTCCTAGGATATATTTATATCCTTTTTCAATCAATATCATCTTTAATTAAAGAGTTTCCTCTTTTACAAATCTTTTTACCTTTTGTCTGTAAACATACATGTCATCATCCGGAGAACAACTTTATAATGAAAAGTTTCATATCATATAGTCCATGTGATTTTTCCAATATCAAAAAAGTTTCGGATTTTCTTGTTTACCATTTTTGATGATACTGAAAAAAATTTTCCAAAAATTCAAATTTGTTTTCTCAAATCTTTCCCAAAGTTATCATTGTTAGCGATTAAATCAAAAAGTTTTATATCACTGACTTTTTATCCAATCAAATATTAAATCGCAAAAATGATTAACACCCAAAATGACCTTCGAACATATATTTCTTGATATGACGAACAAATTTTAATTTTCGAGGTAAAAGTAAAAAAAAAGGATTTGAATTATATTCTTTGGAAGAATTTACGTTTTTGTAAATTTTTCTTCGTCCTAAATTGAAAATTGGTTGTAATGTAAGGAAGTTTGTCAAAAATATTTCAAAGTCCATGTAGCATACGAATATTATTATTTGTTGAACTTAACACACACCGAATTCTATTTTAGGCCTTTTGTAATGTTCTTCGGTAACATAGTCATCTAAAAGGAACCCTAGGGTTAAATGGCTCGTTTCTTGGTTTTAAAATTTCCTTTTTTTTTAAGTTAATTGAGGCCTTTAATGCTTGAGATTTTTGATCAGAGTTAATGAAAAGTAACCAACTTTTTTTTGAATTCTCTTCACTAATAAAAACTATATTTTAGCAGCATTTATACAGATTTATCCAATCAATAGATAGAAACCTCAAAAAATGCTGTGGTTCTTTGACATTGAAAATCTTCCTTTTTAAAATTTGTTTATCAAGTTTAATATGAGAACTGTTTTATTAAATTAAATAAAAGCAAGTGGAAATACAAAAGTAATTACAAGTTTGGTGAATAATATTGATATACAATTAAGATTCAAAATCTTTTTGTTGCGAATAGAATAGTCTTGATAAATTTGACCTTTAGTGTTCATTATTAAAGTTTAGTTAAAGATTTCGAATTCGTTGTTAACTAATCTATATAATTTTCAAAATTTTTCCTGAGCCTGGTAGAGTATGCCTGTAAGCCAAAGATTCCGACCAAAAAGTTTTCTCAAACTTCGATTTGGTGATAAGTTCGTGCGAAGAGAATGACGGTGATGATCAAGAAAAGAGTATTATTGATACAACTTTTTTACATGATCGAACATTGACCGGTACCACTACCATCGTCTGGGTCACCAGTTGGTCCTTTAATAGAGCCATTTCCAGGTGCGATGACTGAGAGAGGATTGAATGAGGATTGATTGTTGGTTGTTGGTTGCATTTTTCTTCAAGTTATTTGATTTAATTTGAATATGATGGTTTTTTCTTTTCTTTTGGTCGTTTTGGTTGGATTGAATGAAAAGAAATTGGGAAGGCAAGACCAGCTTTATAGAAAAAAATCATAGTCTTCATATTATCATTCATCAATAGGAACAATATTAATTGAATTAGAATGTTAAAACCGAAAATTCTGACCAATCACCGTTTAGATTTATATTATTATTCAGCGGACCCATTGTTAAGCTATCCCAACAATGTCCTAAACGGTCTAAATAATATTCAAAATTCAATTTATTAATTATCCGTGAAAAAGCCAGGAGACAGAGCATTGTTCTTTTCATCGAGTACATTCATGTTCAAATTCACCCATTAAGGAAATTTTTTTACGCAGATTAATTCTTGAAACGTGATACTACCACCTTTGTATCGAACAATGCTAAAAAGCGTTACGCTACATTATTATGAAAAAAAATTCATAGCTATTAGTAGTTGATCCCCTTTTTGGATCTTTTTCGCCGAGTAAAACTCGTTGATCGAATATATTCTACATTTTGATTTTTTGGTTTCCGCTTTCTTCTATCGAATATTTCTTTCTGGTATTGATTATCTTTGGAAAACATCTCTGCCTTGCGCACGATGTCATTCTGAACATTGAAAATATAGGAGTAAGCAATTATCTTTTAATAATAAGAAGGATGCTCATCCTTACCTTAAAAAAATAAAGAACTTCATTTGAGTCAATTGGGATGGGAAATGAAAATCATCCCCTTGGAAGCCAAAATAGAGGCCATCATCAACCAAGTTAATCCCAATGAGGCGGCCACTCAAAGCTGTAAACTGGAATCCAAAGATCACGAGATTCTCAGCTACATTTACCAAAATGTTTTTCCTCAAGAATTCATTGAGGACGCATTGATTGGTGCGAAAGCATTTGCTGCGATCCCTCACAGCCTTACTGGGAGTGCTAGCCCGAGCGAACTCCGAATGGCTCAACTCGACGTCGTTGCTGCGGCACGTGATCCGCAAATCGATTTTGCGGCCCGTCGATGTTGCTTTCGATATCGTTTTGCCCATAAAAAATTAAGTTAGTAAAATTAGGAAAATTTAAATTAAATCAATTCACCCTTACCAATGGAGACAAATTTTTTCTGCAACATCAGCAAAAACAATATCCAGAATAGGTGCCAACATCTGTGATATAATCAATTTCTGTGAGTTTTTGCTTTTCACCCAATGCATCAACGAATAGAGTTGAATTTTTCAAAAACATATCCAAGCTAGTAATAAAAATCAAAATTCAGTTTAATAAATCAAATAACCAGTTAAAAAAACACAATAACATACATTATTAAGTATATTTTGATGATTTGTTGATACTTGAAGCTCCTTGTTTCATCCTTCATTTCATCTAAGATAAAGTTCTTTGCTTCCAAGTACTTATGGTTACCGCACATCTGAAGAAAAAAAATTAGTCGTGTTATAAATAATAATTTCTCCAAGATTAATAAACTATTTCCAAACCTCATCTATTTTTTTCACACTTTCATGGATAATGCCTTCGAATTTTAATGGTGTGATATTGAGCTGACCATATACTTTGGCCTTCAGATCATCCCACTCTTCACCAAAGAATGTCCACATGCCATTATCAAATTCAGATGTTAAATCAACAATGCAGGATAAACCAAGCCTATAATTGAATTTGGTTATTTTCATGGGTTCAATCGATAAAAAATTATTATATGTATTATACCTAATAACACTCATCACAAATGCATCAGGTTTCTTGGCCTTTTTTTGTGATTCTCCTCCCAAACATTCCTTGCATTATTTGCAAGAACTTCTGTCACCGATTCGCCATTTTTTAACTTCCATTCTGAATCTTTCGAGGAAGAAGGAGCATCAAAGGGATTTGATAAAGAAACTTCATCATCCCTGCTTTTTTTATCCTTATATTCGTCATCTTTATCATCCTCTTTGTCATCACTGCTGCTATCATCAGTTGAATCAACTCCCAACAACTTTTGATTAAAATTCCATGTGCAAAAAAATTAATGAATTGACTGTTCAGATTTAACATTAATAATATACATGTATATATCCATACCTTCTTTACAGATGAAGTTGGTGATGGTGAAACTTGGTCAAAAGACTCTTCATCCCACTGGTTTCTCTGTATTATACAGAATAATTAACAAGTTAATTCTTATTCAAAATATAAACTACTATGTAATTACCTCTTCTTTAACATAGATTTTATTCCAGAACTCTCTAACAGTGGCTGAATTAATATAAGTGTCAAATTCAGCGAGTAGGAGTTGGCTTTGGTTTTTTCGACGGTTTGTTCATTTTTTTCAAGAGCCACAGCTTTCAAGACTTCAGATAAAGCTTGCTCTGCCTGTTGCTTTTGAGAGTAAGAGAATTTGAACTTTTTAAAGAACTTAATAGCGTTAAAATCCTTTAATATAGTTTCTTTTGTCCATTTAGTGTAATCCATTATAAAGTTGCTATTAGAAAAGAGGTTTAAAGGAAGGGTATAACGCGCGAAGTAAACGAAAAAAGCGCGATCGTGCGTCATGTTATATGATCATAAACTAATTTAAATGTTCTAATTAATGATTGGATAAATTATAATTGTTATGGTTACACACCTTTTACATTTTAAAAAAATTAACATAGACCGGAGGGCCAATAAAAAATGTTTGATGAGCCAAAGATCTATTATTTTCAGACTTCTATCTAATATTCGTGTTTTTTATTAGGGATAATTTCCAAGATTAAATTTCTATTTTAAAATATATATTCAAATGTGTGTTAGATTGATGCGTATAAATTGAGTTATTTTTTACCAATTAGAATCTGCCCGATTTGCAATACCGACACGTCTTTGACCGTAATCGAAAATTAAATAAAAGTTCTATCGTCGTATATTTTGTATTAAAATAATTAATAAAATTTTGTTAACATCACTCTTGCAATCGAATTCAATTATTATTTAAATCACCTTTATAAAGATCCCACCAACAATCCAGACGTCCTTCGGAGCCCCGGCTTGAATTCCCGAATAACAGTGCGTCTTGTCTACAGGCTCCAAAATCAAATCCTCAATTGGCACCACAAAATTACGACCTCCAAAAACAAAAGTAATCGCGTATTTCGACAAAGTTTTACACGGTATCACCCAGGATCCGTTCAGATCCTCGGTATTATATTTTAGCTTTGTGAATTTTGAATTTGGTATGTTTTTATAGATTTGGTCCGCCGTTTGGTCATTTACGAGGATTATCGTGGTCCCGGTGTCAATTACCGCTTTTCCACCGATATTTATAGGGTTATGGCCGACATACATGTTTGTTGCGGGAATCGCCCATTCCCTTTGGCTGACTACTTGAACGTATGTTATTGTGCCTAATATTATTAAGAATTTTACATTTAAATGTGAACTTTTTTTATCTAATATAAAATCAGATAAATTAAAAGAGAAAATCATTCTTGTTACCTTTCATTTTAGAATTATCAATTCCACCAAAAAGATATTCGCCACCACCACCTTTCTTCTTATGAATTAAGCGTACAGAAAAGACTGATATCTTAATCAATAGAAACAAAAAGAGAGATAAGATTCATTAAACTCCTCTTAATCCAGAAAAGAAACCACAAAAAATAGATTTCATGAAAAGAAATTTCTCAACTTACCAAAATATTAGAAATTATATTATCAAGTAGGGTTTTGAACCCAGAAATTCGAGAATTCATGGGCAGACCTAATCCCATAACACCATCGATTACATCCCCTTGAAAATGATGTGTTTGATTGGTCGCTAATGCGAAACTTTGTTTTGAGACCTGAATGCCATCGAGATATACTGTTTCTAAAATTGACAATTCAGAATAGTCAACTTACTTAGTTTTAAAATTAAAATTAGAAAAAGATATTTTTGTTTTTACTCTGAATTTTAAAAAACTTTTTCCTCTTTAAGAGAAATTCGTCTTTACCCTGAGCAATAAATCCTGAAACATTAGAGCCATCTAAATACCCTGTATTCCATTTAAGGTTCGGTTCAATTTTTTTGAAAGTCGAAGACTTTTTCGGATCATATAATGTCTTTCCTTTACACGCTTGACAAAACACAGAGGTAACCCAAAGATCCGAGGACCCAGTATCAAAATTTAGCGTGAAATTTCTTCGCGGGGTACCAAGTTGAATATCGCCTATCCATTCAGCATCATCACCTACCGTACTGACTGGAAGACGACCAGAATGTGAAGTTAAATATAGGCACGGTATGGTGTCAAGATTAAAAGAATTTAAATGTAGATATTTTTTGTGATATCTCGTTACTAATTCTTTAGGATTATGTTTAATAACTGCTTTTTGATGAGCAAAAGGGGTATCGCGTTTGTATAGGGTATTATGACGAAGTGTGATCAAGATTGTACCATTTTTTGAAGAATTGGATGAATTTAACAACAATGGTATACCTTGGGTTAATGAAGCAGTAATAAAATTTATAGAAAAGAAAAAGATTGATAAATTGAGGACGGAATTTTTATAGGGTAACATATTTATTATTTCAATCAGCGGAGATTGAGAAATTTCAACTTCGAAAATTTTAAGCGGAATAAAATAAATATATTCGAAAGAAATTAAATTTAATGCTTGATCTGTAACAAAAGTGTAAATGAAGAAAGGAAATGGATACCAATATATATATATATATATATCTCTCTCTCTCTCTCTTTTTATTAGTGAATTTCAATGCAACTTATGAAATAGAAAAGATTTTTACTATAGAAGTGGCATTAATCTGACGCAAAATTTTTGAAAAACCTTATACGTGGAAGTTGTTTCTGAACGTTATTTTGAAATTTTTATTTGAATCGAGATGAAAAATAGTCTTTGATGTAGAGGGAGATATCAAGGGACAAGAAACCGTTTATTTGCATTTGAATCTCTGGTTTTACTGAATAGTTATTTCAAATTGTCGTGTCAGAGATTCAAGTGAATCACAGATTTACATTTTAAGTAAGTGAAAATGAAATTGTTTATGAAAACAAATGACCAAACAGTAATCTTTTTTCACCACATCCCCAAATTATAATTAAGAATGGTTTCAAACAGAACATATTTTCAAAATTGATATCCCTAATATGCGACAAGTATCCCTATGTTTACATATTATTAAGTATAGCAAAATAACCACCTTTTTCAATCATCTCAAGAGAAACAAAAAATTATTGTTCGGAAATATAAAATTAAAAAAAAAATTTTTTTTCTGGAAGAAAATAAATTTCATTAGGTGAAAAACTTGCAATTAATTAAATCGATTTCCTAAGATGAGATTTTGACAGGTGAGACAATTAAAATTCGTTATCCTCCGGAAGTTACATGCATTGTTTCCCATTTCGATTAGTGATTATCACGAGGAAACTGTTGATCCTGAACAATGGGTGGCGTTATCAGTAAAATGCATGTACATGCTGCTTTTTTTCACCAAAACTACGCACAAAAAATAATTTTAATAAAAATAAATATCTTTAAAATTTGCATTTTAGAAATTTTAATAGAAATTTTAGTAACTCTCTCTAATCAATTTTGACTTAAATTATTTATTTAGAAGCATAAGACTTTGTCTCTTTCAAAACATGTCACTATTTATTATAGAATTCAAAAGATTAATTAAAAGTGATGTTTATGCAATAGATAACTAAAAGATTAAAGTTTATGAAATTAAATAGTAATAAGAATTAATATTATATTAATGTAGCTGTTATATCAAATAATTCTGTTTCATTGTTAAAATTATTGATGTCATGACGGATGCGGTTATCACTAACACCAACCCTAAACCCATCTGATCTATCGAGTGTGCAGCTAATCCAGGATTTGGAGGTGGAATCGAAATATCTGGATCAGCAGTATTAGCAGTATTAGCACCTCCCGGACCAGCACCACCATGATCATTTCCACCTAAATTAGGTGACCCAACTCCAAGCGTAGAATAAGAGCCGTTATTCGCTAAGGTAATATTTGGTGGTCCATAACCAGCAGGTGGCCATGTAGAAGTAGCATTTCCACCGTAATAACACGTGATATTTACCCAATCTACTGACATTGTATAAACACGATTTTTATCAGACCAATCAGTCGGTGTACCGGCCCAATCTGCAGTGCCTTTTAGGGTCATCCCACCATCCCAGACACTAAATTGAATTCTTTGTGGTCCACTGGGGTATAGAAAAGAACCATTACTTGCTTTCGTCGATTCCAGGGTGACGGTTCTTAATGGAGCACCATCAAGGAACCAAGTAATGTGATCTGGCAACCATTCGATTCCATATTCGTGATATTCTTTCGAAGTGTCTCCACCAGTTTTATGATGTGTTCCTTGAGTGTAATCTAATACTCCTTGCCAGTAATAATTTGATTGAACTTCTGACGGTTCTAACCCCACCCATTCGAAATCTATTTCATCTCCTGCCGTATTTCGGGTCTGTGAGTTGATTCAATGATTAAATCAGTTATATAGAATTAATTTTTAATCAAGAAAATTAAATTTGATATTTCACGATAATTTGAATTACTCACAATAAAGGAGGAAACGACACCAAGGTTCGAAGAGGCAGTTTTTATTCGAGCTGTTACCCGTCCGTATTCCATCCATCGAGTAGTTGAGACGGTTGATCCGAAACCTTGATAATTACCAAGGGAATTCTTATTTACACTATCATATTTCATTGATACTAAAAGATTTCCACCACTGAAACTTGCGTAATCTGGCTCAAAATCCGATGTCCAATCGTACTGTTGAATGAAAGGTTAAGCATTATTTGCACACGCCTAAGAATTTGATTGGTTATAGATCAAAAGCGTAAATAAATAAATAAATTAATTAATTAGTCCTCAATACCTTGATAGGATCTCCATTAAAATTCTTTATATTAACAATTTTTGGATTATCAAAATTCTCAACCATGTTCACGCAATACGGTTTCGGAAAACATGATTTTGGTGTGAACGAATTTTCAGGTTCACAACCAGTAGAACAGAATCTCGGGTCATTTGAACACCAGCCACTATTACAACATGGCGAATCTATCGGACAGTTTTTATTGGAGTCAAAGTTTTTACAGGCTGATTCGGCTAGGAAAGTTAAGATCGAGAGAGTAAAAATTGCTGATACAAGAAAGGGCTAGAGGCGAAAAAGTGAATGAAGGAAAGTTTAATTTTTTGGGAATTTTAATAAAAATTCAAATTTCATCAAATTCTTTTTATATAATAACTTGCCTTTAAATAATGGAACTTCATAATTTTTGGTAAATTTTATGTTCTGGAATTTACAAAATAAAATCTTTAATTTTTTTTCTTTTGGCAACCACTTTTAATAAGCAAATCTTGATGTTGGTAGATCATGATTTAAAATGATGGTAGATAACTAAAAAATATATATATATACTCACTGGGTCAAAATATAAAATAGAATCGTTTTTTAATTGTGAATATAAAACTATGAATTAAACTATGAATGCACAATTTGAAGTTTTGAAAAATGAATTTAATGGCAGAAAAATGAAAATAATAAGAAAAACGAAAAGCGATGCTTGGATACTGTACCTTTATTGAATTTTCCTATTTCACAAAATGAAGTTTGGAAGTAGAAGAGATTTTGAATGATCCGATTATATTTATGTTGTAATGTAGCTTTTGGGCAGAATAAAACGCCAATATTGTGAAGTTCTGAGCAAAATGGGTATCAAGTACGTAATTGAGCGTTCGTTTTTATCTTGTATTGTTTCTTGATTTAGGCAATTGATGAGAGGAAAAATGGGGCGCAATAATTGATGGGGGTTCACCAAGCTCCGTACAGGGATGAAGTATGATAAAAGGGGCGAAAAGAAAATGGCAGACGTAAAAAGAAATTTTTGAATTGATCCTCAGAGAAAGATAAAAGCTATTTGAGTGCGTCGTTATGATTCAGGCTATGTGTATGCGTAGCTGATCGATGCTATTGCAGAAAAAGAAAGAAAGAAAGAAAGAGTATAAAAGGGAAAAAGAGGTGGACATAGTGAAGTTGGTATAGATGAATATATAATTCAACATCAAAATAAATATTTTTAATTTTATGTAAGCAGCAGTTGTCATTTAGACGCCCCCCGAACATGATTCTACTTGTTTGGGATTTTATTTTTTGTACTTTATTGAGAAAACGACATTTTCAAAGGTTCTAAATAAGGTAAATTGACTTGGTCATAGTGAGGCTTTTACATTTTCACAAAATCCCCGAATTTAATTGATTCATAATTAATAAAGCACACATTTAAACTGATATACACTGCATGATTTCATCTGTTATGATTTGGTTGACCAATCTATTTTTAGTATTTTTGATGTAGCATTAGAATTTAATAATTCAAAGTAATCACATCATTGATTCTTTGATTACAAACTGGGACCATATGATGTCAAATAGAAATTGAAAGTTCTTAAGAAATTTTCGATTAATAAAATTTAATTTTTTAATTGAGAATACCGAAATAATTACATTCTCGTGTGATTGTGTTACGAAAAATTATTGGCCAAGAGCACACTGCTTTATCACATACACAGTGCATAAACTTGAATAATCCTTATTGAATTAAATTAAGTTACATTAAAAAAAAACTTGCCATCCATCTTCCTATTATTCAAAAAAGTAATTTAAAAAAAAAAACTTTTGAATATTTACTTACCCCAAATTGAATAATATGGCTAATTAACCAGACTTTTGTTTTACATTTTTTGTAAATTATTTTCCTAATAAAAAATAATATGATTCTAAACATAATTAGATTAAATCTTATCCAGAAATATTCAATGTTCAAAAGTTTTTTTGGGTCAAATTAAAAATAAATAATTCTTTTAATTGTTGTATCAAATTACATAAAAAATTATTTTATTTGAACACTGAAAACCAAGTGATTTACTTATATTCAGCTGATAAATTATGAATTATCGATTTTTTTTTAATAATAAATGTACATTATTATTTTATTTATTTGGCTTTTGTTTTTCAAGTAATAAGCTATTCTCATAATTATGCTTGGCTAAATGGTTTAAAACTATTGATCATAAGGATTTTATTCTTGTTTTTCAATCAATTTTGAGAAGTTTTCAATGCATAAAATTTGTGAAAAACAAAGTGCCATTACATAAAATTTAATAATAATTTTTTTAATACAAAGCATCCCCGACACCTGATACTCTTTGTAGATTAAATTTGGAGTCGATGACAAAAAATGACATAATGCTGATCATTCATACCTTTTATAGATTAATCATCAAGCTCTATGCCCGCAAAATCCCAAAGGGCTAGCAAAAAGTATCATCTATTGTAGTAAGTCTACAGGCCTTTATTGGGTTAAAACGTTGGAGAAAACAAGAGACCCTAAGTGACTAACTAAAACCTGTCCGAATCGAATTGCAACCTCAAAGCAAGATGACAAAATTGCTATAAATGGCTGGAATCAAGTTATATTTTCAGATGAAGGGACATTTCCTCTAAACCAACCAACCAACCAACATTAATTATTCTGGTCCGTGAAGCACCCATTAAAAGTAGGTTTTTTTTCAGTTTCAGGCTTTCAATAAAAGTGGCTGATTTGAAAGAAGGATGTTTAATGTTATTTCATGACTATCAATGTCACCTGACCAAAATCCAAAAAAAATTAATAATGGAAAAATCTAGTTAAGGCATTAAATGGGATTATAAAATGTATTAGTGATCAGAATATAATTAAACTTTTGATTACTGTAAATTATTTTATCGATCAAACGAAATAACACCCTGTATATGAATGGAGATTTGCATTACATTCTATGATGATCTTTGAAATAAATCGAGATTTTAAATACGTTCATCATTTTCCTTGGTTTTTTTTAAATCAAGATTATAAAAAAAAAAATAATGGTCACCATCGTCTAAAAGCTGAAACTGAGAAAAAAAACTTGCCGATTTGTTCGAATATAGAAGATAGAGAAACATGTTTTAGATTATTGATAAACTTGTCATTGTTATTTACCAATATCTTAATTACTGAAAATATTTTTGAAAGTTTAAAAAATAAAAACCAAAAAAATAGTTTTCATGGCCTGTTTTAATTTTAAATTAAATTTTGTCTTTTTCTAATTTTAAAGCTATATATTTTATTAATTCCTATATTTTTCATGATTTTTCTTAATAAAATAACAATTTTTTCATTTGAATTATTGAAATAATTAAATTAAATCATATATATATTTAGTATTAAATTATTGATTTTTACCGAACGATTTTTATAATTATTATTAATACATTTATCTTTTTATAAAAAAATTTAATCGAAAAATTTTATAATATTTGGCTATCGGAAATGGTTTTCATAGTCTACAAATGGCAGAAATGACTCACCTGCAGAGGCCTAACAGAATATTGCGGATAATTTTAAAATAAAATAATACAAAATCAATAAAAAAACAAGATTTTTTATATCAGAATGTATTAATCTTTATTTTGCCTATATAAAATATGTTTTGCAAAATAAAATGGTCACATAACTTATACATATTTGAATATATATAACATTAATACCTTCTTTAAATTTAATACAAGCATTAATGTGATTTGGCATATTATCTACTAATTGACAGTAAATTTCAGGGGATATGTCATGCCAATGAGATTTGGTTTACCTTGAAATTTATTTTTAACTTCATTCAGAGATTTTTATTAAATTAAGTCTGAACTTTGAACAGATCAATCTAATACTCAAACTTTAGTTTTTTTGAGAAAATTGGTGGAAATATGGGAAGTGTATGGTCTTGCATTATCTTTTTAAAACCAAATTTGATTAGGTGATGAGTTTCAGTTAAATAACCTTTATGTTTTTTTTGAATTAATAATTAAAGAAATCACTTGAAAATTTAAAATATAATATATATTATGATTTAAAAAATCTATTAGCTTAGAATAATTTTTATTGGTTATGTATTATTACATTTTAAAAAGTGTCGACAATATTCTGCTAGGTCTGTAAATATACTTTGGGATAGTGTATACATTTGCCAACCGTATTTAAGCAATCAGAAATTTGTACAACATATTTTTAAACGTAAATGGACGAACTTTCATTGAGTACGATTAAAATATTATGCACAAACTAGCTGAGAATCTGAATTGAATTTTATTGTAAATGTCCCGTTGAAAAAGTTTTTCTGTGCCCAAGAAACATGAGTTGGTCAATTTACAAAATCGAATCTTTTACCAAACAATGTTTCTTAAATATATCTTTTTGTTCAAGTTTTTCAATTTGAAATTTGGTCTTAAGAAGGTTCAACTCCTTTTTAAAATTTTATGATAATGCTTTTAAAAAAAAATATTAAAGTTGTAAAACTCATTAATTTAGATGTATCTAAAATTTATTATATTAATTAAAAATAGTTATTTTTTTTGGTTCAATTTATTCATCAAAAATTCAAAAATACTATTTAATCTTTGCAACTTTTTTAGGCTTTAAGATACCAATGAATTTATAATATATGCTGATAAGTTTATTAATTAAATGTAAGCCAAGTGGTTTTGATATTAATTAATAATAAAATAAAAATCTAATATTCTTATTTTTGATAAAAAAAATAAAAAATAACAGAAAATTTCTTAAAATACATGTTCTTATTTTTCTAGTAAACTAATATATGGATTAATTAATAATTTTTAAAAAATTCTTTTATTAATTGTAGTTGAATCAAACTTGTAAGCATTTAAATAATAAATTATAGAAAAAATTATTATTTTAAAAACAAAAAATAATTTTTTATGCTTACGGTGTACGTATATTAGACGTGGATCAAGACCACACTGTAAAAAATTCCGTAGTGTCTTTCTCACGCCCATGGCGTTCCTTGGCAATCTGCCATCCCATTTATTCCTCAACATCATCGTCTGCCTTTAATTTTGTTTTTATATTAAAAAATATATATATTTAATTAAACAGTTGATTTTTTATGCTCAAATTTTCAATATAAATTTTTAATTATTTAATTATAATTTTGAAAATTACTTTTCTATTTTTTATATGTTAAAAAGACATAATAAATAATCATAAAAAAATTTGAAAATTGAAATTTTTTTTCAAAATAGCATTTATTCATCATTTATATTTAAGAAGTTTAAAGCAATATGGTTTATTGATTTTATAAATTGCAAAACTAAAATTATTTATATAAAATAATTTAACAAATTTAAAAAAAAATATATTTATAAATTATTTTTTAACATCTAACTTAAAAATCGAAATTGTATTTTAAACATTAAGCAAAATAAAATAGTGTCAAATATTTTTACATCATCGTAATATTTATATAAAATTTTTGCTCTTTGTTGAATAATTGTGTTTTTAATGATTTAATTTGCTGTAATATTTACCTCAGTCTTCATTAAGTTGATTATGTTTTTTAACTATTTTCGTTGTAAGGTTCCAAAAGAGCAATGGCCTTTCTAAGATTATCCATTGCTGTTTTCACATCACTATAATTCAGAGCACTAATGGCCCATTTGGAATGTTTTTGGGCAATGGCAATGGTACTAGCATCTATTTCTGGAATGTTTCGGTAATTATGAGGTGTCTGGGGATTTGTGACATGAGTATGTGTTTGGAAAGAATGTACATTAGAGGATGGGGTTGGTTGTTGATAGGGTGGGGTGACATATTTATTAAAACCTAGTTGCGGCGGAGGAGCCGGAGAAATAGGACCATGTAGCTGCGGTCTTTGTTGTGAGGGTTGATGAACCGAGTCATTACTAAAAAATGAGGGTTGTTGAACATTTAATTGGTTTTGATCATAATATAAATTGTTGGATGAAGTAGACGGTAAATTTAGCGAGGAAGGTGTGCTTGTAGTTGAAGGAAATGGATCTAAACCAATAACAGTATTTGAAGGAAATCCGATTGGGGAATAAAACTCATTTGATTTGGGTGAAGGGATGGTGGGATGGAATGGTGTTACGATCAAAGTGCTCAATTGCGATTTGACATCTGGGTTATCACCAATAAAGGGATCGTAATGTGTCAAAGGTTGTTGATTTTGTGAGGGTGGTGAGGGAAATGATGCCCAAGGATCTTCCTCGGTTTTATGTAAAGAAGATATAGATGATAGTGGGGCAGAAGGAAATTGATCAAATTCAGGAACATCATTTGAGTGAGTTCTGGAATCAATATTAACCGAGTCAGTTTCTTGTTGAAGTTGGATATTTGGATCACCACCTGGTGGACCGGGAACTGGTGCTTCTCCATTATTTATCGCTTTGACGATATTTGCTGCCTTCCACTTGGCATATTTAATTTTCTCTTCGATCTGTAAATTTCCAAAAATAAACATTAGCCAGAAATCTAATTGGACTTTTTTGGCGAAACTTTATTCACCTCTGGTTCCATATCTCCAAATATGTATAATAGTTCCAAAAATATTGAGGCTGCCAAAAAAGTTTTAGCTGTCTTTCTACAAGAAAAGCAGGTGAATTAATTGATTAGTGACATTTCAAATTTGCATAAATTTTTATATATACTTTGACGCTTTCCCCAAACGATCCTCATTGTCAGCATTGAGGAATATTTTCAACCCAAAATTTTCCACATATGCAGATCCTGCGATATCATTGGTGATAGCTTCATTATCTCCAAGATTTTTCTTTTCCTTTTCGTCATATTGGCAAATTAGCTTCGAATTTGAAGAAAATTACCAAGCTGACAGTTACACAATACCGCTTCGAGAACGTCCAAGAGAGTCGCAAGGAAAGCGGTGCTTTCCTTACTCTTTGTAGGTTTAGCAATCGCAAGTTTTGCAGCATAATAGTTGCCTAGAAGCTCAGGTGTTAGACAACTATCATTTTTGTTTGGTATCACAAAAAAAAATCAACCCTACAATAATAAGCAATGATAGGCTCCCGCTTGAGAAGTTCCTGGGCCCTTTGAAGATATGGGCTTATAAATTTCAATTCAACTGGAACTGGAGGTAAAGAGGCCATGATTCTTGTAAAAGATTTTACGAGAAAAACCCAGAAGATAAATGACGTATGTATCACAGCTTTCAATGATTTCTTTAAAAGGTTAAAAACAGGGGTTCAAACCTAAATCGTTGATCATCAGATGTCAGCAAATTCTAAATCTTTGCATTATGCACATAGAAAAAAAAAGCTAGCACGGCAAATCAATCGCAAACAGTTTTGCAAATCTCCGATATTTGATTCGCCGAAGATATAATAAATATTGCCTCATTTTGATCTTTTCGCTTTACAAAGCCCATATTGAAACTCTTACTCCCTTCTAAAAAATGTCACAGGTCGGTATATGAAAATGTAAACATTAATGATTAGATCAATCATTGATCAATTTCGTATTAAGATAATTCATTTTTTTTAAAAAAAAGGCCCATACGACAAAAGTTTTTCAAAATGAAGGCGATTTGCTTCCAATTATTTACGAAGCTAATTTCACTGTTGACTTAGGTATTTTTTACACTCGATTTTTATTGAATATATCTCAAGCTATCTGCACTAGATTTCTTATAAGGGTTTTATTTTTTTTCAACTATAGAGATATTTGATGAATTCTCAACTTGGCTACAGGATTATCTTCGTGAAACCATTAATCAGAATATAGCATTTCGCGATGCTGAGGTAAAATCATTTCCCGAATCCATGAATTCTCTGAAAGAATCTATAAGTTCATGCAAAGTATGGCAATTGTTCGGTTGTGGGTTTGCAGTCCACAATAAAAGAAGTTATTTTGGGTTTTAATTGTAAACTTCCTTTTGATTGTTTAGGTTTTCGAACGAAATCCGGGACACGATGAAGGCGACAATTTTACAAAAAACCCCGATCGTGTTCATAAATATATCACAGTATTTTTTGAGGTCGATAATAAGAATAGCATTGATCGTTATTTAGCTGAAGAGGTAAATGACCGTTTTTTATCTCAAAAGTTTTTGTATCGATTAGTTTCTCTCTTCTTGATTCAATATTTCCACCTGAACTCAGGCTCCCAAAATCCAAGAAATCCTCAATACTAAATTCAACCAAAAAGATGGCTTAGTCGTCTCATCACGTCGCATCTTATATCCAGTGTCTCTGTGGGCTAAGGCTACTAAAGCAGCAAAGAAGTGAACAAAGATTTTGTCTAGATTCAAAACAATAATTAAAAAGAAGTTTAGAAAAAATTTAGAGTTCAATCTTTAAAATTTTGCCTTCAAATTTTGGGCATCAAAGAAATCTTAACGGAATTATTATATTCCTAAACTTAACCTTTAAAATAGAATAGGTCCCCTTTGTCGGGATATTGATACATCTAACTTTGGGTCACGTTATTATGACGATATACCATTTTTAGTTAGACCATAAAAATGGCAGTGCAAAAAGTGTTAATAAGAGCACTTCTGACAAGACGTAACTTTTGATCAGGTATTGCTGATCAAACTCAATGTTTGAGAAGGTTTACTATTGTTTTAAAATTGCTTTTGAATGAAGCTGGCCCTTTATCAACATTACAATGGAGGAAACGGTGTCCGAGGCTAAGTCACCAAGGGTTCGAACTCTTTCTCTGTAAATTTTCATAGGCTGGAGTTTGTTTTCGTTGTGATGAACGCTAACATTCAAGTGATTTAGGGAAAGCGATCATATACTTATGATACACTCATGCGGTGGGTAAATTCTTATCTTGTTTCCCCATTCTGATTCCGTGTTATGAGCTTTCTGTTAAAAGGTTGAGTTCTTATTGGGTTCTAAACAACACAAGGTTGAACAATGTAGAAAATTGTTTGATCGATACGAGGAAATCCCGGGATACGATTATGAATAATATAGAACATCTTTTAAAGAAGGAGAATAATAAGCTTTGTCTAGTAAGTTTCTCTAAAACATCAATATATTCTCGGTCAGGACGCTGAATCAATCTCAATTCAATTATCTTTACATAGGAAAGAGAAAAAAATTCTAACTTATCAAGATTAAAGCGATATCAAGAAGATATTGCAAAGCAACAAAAAGAACTCGACGAAGGTGGCTATCAACTTGAAAATTTTATACTCAAATATATTTCTGAATTAGAGCTTGAAAACTGATTTATGTACGTGTCTCAAAAATTTAACTCAAAGAACGTCTTCGGCTCAATCAACTGCGCGAGAATCTTCAATTAAGACGAAAATCTTTGGAAGACGCCAGGTTACGTTGTCATGAAGAGAATGAATATTTGGAGGAAAGCCAAAAGAAATTGGAACGAGATCGGTTTGTTTGTTAGTCTGTGCGGTTAGTTTTTGAAATTGCGTTGTTTATTTTTTCAGAAGGTCGTATTGAACGGGGTGCGTGTTATTAGCGAGGCACTCTCCGTCAATTCTTCTCGGTTAACCACTCGTCAAAGAGAATTGATTGCGGACTTGCTATCCATATATCCCATCGAGCCGGTAATTTTCTACTTTAATGATTTACTGGATTCTATTTGTTGATAATTCATTTTATTGATCAAGTATGAATAAAAGGCGAATACCGATGCCTTTTCTTTTAAAATTCTTGGCCTGCCGCTGCCTAATTCCGTGTTTAACGGTAAATGAAATGTCTGTTTTGAGATGGGCCTGTTTCTTTGAGTTCCCATTTAAATGATGCTTTATTTGAAATTTTTAGGAGATGACGAGCAAGTAGCTACAGCATTAGGATTTACATGTCATTTAATTCAAATGCTTGCCTATTATCTTGAGATACCATTGAGGTTTCCAATAATACCAATGTCATCAAGATCAACGATACGCGATCCAATATCTTCTTCTATACTTGCACCAAGACAGTAAGTCGGGCTGTTTGTCCTTGCTCCAAGTTGGTTGTTTGACGTCAATTGGCATTTCCAAGTTTAGTTCAATCAAGAAGGTTTCACACACCTAAAAAGAATTTTTGAGCATTTATAACCCATACATGTGTATCACACATATTCAGGGAATATATATCACCATATGTGGCGTACATGGCGCCATTCTTGGGTTTATTAAACTTGATATTGATGGGATTATGCAAGGGGGAAGGAGAGCGTTACGTTAGCAACAATCAACTTGGAGCCCTGTAATTATTTTAACTTCTCTGGTTTTGTGATCCTATCCACTGTTCTGCTTGTTTTTTTCATATTCATGCTGTTGAAATACAAATTTTTTTCAAATAACTGTAGTTTCCCATTGTATTCTAAAGGAGTAGATCGAATGCGTTTCGAATATGCTGTGTTTTTGTTAAATAAAAACATTGAGCAGGTTAGTAATAAGAAAACCAGTAAAGATATTATGTTTATCGGTTTTAATTTTTGGACACTCGATTTTAGTTGATGCATTTCCAAGAATTGCCGGTGATGGATCTTCGGCACACCTTGCCTAATTTGAAGTTTTTAATACTTAGCCTGATTTCGACATCATCCAGTCAAGCCTCCCATTTCCGTAAAATTATTCCTCGTAACTCCACGGTAACGAGTGGTTCAAATAAAAATAATACTAATAATAATAGAAGTGGAATTGCAAGTAGTAGCAGCAACAGCCTTCATATACCAAATCATCTTACTGATATTGGTCCCAGTAGCCTTATATCGGCATATCACCCACAATTACTTTATCGTGACATAAATCCTCCTTCAAGATCATCCTCAAGAAGCAGTACACGTTCCGTTGATACCAATGGGTCATTCAAAAAAAGTTCGTTAAGTCCCATAGCCATACCGCGAGGGGCTGAGAATCATCGGAGACGAAACACGGGATTAGAAGTCGGCGTCACGTAATATATCCTGTTGATTTGTCTGCTTATCTTCAGTTCCCAAGATCTCGAGCCGGGTCTTCAAATTCAGCAAAAATATACAGCGAATCGAGAAGATGCCCACGTTGTGGGCAACAAGTTATTATGTATTTTATTTTTTATTTGGAACATTTTAGCGTTGTAAATAGATTTTATTATGATTGAAGATTTGATGGAGAAGATATCAACCCTATCCAAATAAGTCAAAAGATTCTCGAATAATAATATCTTGTACTCTTTGATGTTCCAGATTGTCAAGATAGTATCATCACACTATTTGTGATAACCAAATTAATTCCTTTGCATTATGTTACCTCATTGTTCAACTTGTCAAAATGGTACAACATTCAATTTTTAGTACTGGAAAAATCACTCTATCTTTGAACTACCTACCCCTCAAAGAACGTTACATGAACGTCACAACAGCTGAAATTCATTAACCCCTTTACTTTTCGTTTCCGTTGTAATTCCTAATCTCAAAGATGGGAATAATCATCAGGAATTATATTAAATAGAATACGAAAAAATATCGTTTCTAAATACATTTGACTTCATTCTTCCCTCTCTCTTTCTGAGGTTCTTTTTGTTAATGACCCAAAGCTGTTAGCTTTTATGACCAAAAACCTTTGAATATACTAGGATTGAACTATTTTTTCCGTCTACTGCTACCATAATGACTGAATTAGATAAATCAACAGAACCAATTGCGAAGCAACGATCCCTTCCAACGCGTTCACTTCGCGCAATGTCACTTCCCACATTGCAAACAACTAGCAGCAGTAGTTGTCACTCCTATTCAAAGGGTACTTTACCAACCCCTGTGCGTACACACACCTTTCCCAACCCACCACCACAGTCTCCCCATCCTTCCCCTTTAACTTACCCAGACCTCCCACCCGACCCAAAACGTTGGACGTCTTCCAATGTGGCAGTTTACCTCGCCTATTGTCTTCGTCTATATCCCCCAGCGGTTATACAAGACCTTACACGCTACGTGCAAGAAGACACATCATTGAACGGACGTCGGTTTTTACGTCTCAAGGAAGAAAATTTGAGACTTATGGGATTTAATGAACGATGGGTCAAGTTGATAATGACAGGTGTGAAAGCGTTACGAAGGGAAAGTTTGACACAAAAGATTTTGGTCAATGGGAGTAATAGCAATGGGATAATGGAGGAACCGCTAGAGGAAGAGTTTGCGGCGGAAGAGTATTTTGAAGGAGATGGTGAGACAACCGCCAGTACACCTAGTAGTCTTGATGGTATATTTCTCACTCGAAAATCTATTATCGTTTCTTCGAGTTGCATAATATTAATTGCTTCATAATCTAAATCTAGATGTGTTTTCTGAGACAATTACTTCAACCGATCATTCTTCCATCTCCCAGATGGAACAAGTCAATAGGAAAGAATTAAATAAATCTTTCAATGTTTCCTTATCCTCACCTTTTCTTACGGCTGAAGATAAAGAATTTATTTGTCAAGAATTAGCAAAACTTGGTGAATCATTTAAGGCGTCTTTGGCATCCTCACCATCACTCTCGACATATTCAAAATCATCGTTTTCATCATCAAATCAACAAGAAGCGGAATCGGTTAGTTCAGTAAATGATTGTACGGCTGCACCAGTTGGTAATACCAGATCATATGGGAACGGGATAGTCCACGGAGCAATCTTCGGAGGGATGATTGTCTTAGCTTGTATGAAAATTTTTAGTCGATGAATGTTTAGTTTGGTCGGAAGATAATTTTGTTCTTTCTTTATATATAAGCCTTAGCATACGTCATCCTCTGGTTCAACTTTTAAATTTCCTTCTCATTTCTACCTCTTATAGATCTTCGATTCAGATTCTCCTTACACAATTATCGTATCCAAATTTTCATTACCTTTCGCGATTATTATAATTCAGGTCTTATTCCACTTGGACAATAGTATTAAGCTCTTTTCCAGACGGAATCGATTTGTGTATGTAATATTATTATCCTTATCAGTTATTTTTCCTATACATCCGATATCACTTATCCGCAAATACCAAATAAAACTCGACTTGTACTTTTCATTTAATTGAATTTTTCAATTTTGCCTAGTTCAAAATATAGTTTGAGCTTCTGAAAACTAGGAGACTGGATAGGCCCTTGTAAAAACTACAATATTTTATTACAAAGTAGGAAATAAATTTTCGCTTTCTAAAATAAATGGAAAACGATTCTGCAAGGTATTTGATGTAATAGATCTTTCAAAAATGATATAGCAATCAAATCATAAATTGATACCACAAAATTACGACCTCCAAAAACAAAAGTAATCGCGTATTTCGACAAAGTTTTACACGGTACCACCCAGATCCTCGGTATTATATTTTGGTATGTGAATTTTGAATTTTGGTATGTTATTATAGATTTGGTCCGCCGTTTGGTCCTTTACGAGGATTATCGTAGTCCCGTTGTCAATTACCGCTTTTCCACCAATATTTATAGAGTTATGGCCGACATACATGCTGCGGGAATTTCCCATTCTCTTTGGCTGGCTACTTGAACGTATGTTATTGTGCCTAATATTATTAAGAATTTTTATAGTAACAAGAGTTTTGGCTGAGATTTTACACATTTGAATGTGAACTTTTTTTATCTAATATAAAATTAGAAGATCATTCTTGTTATTAATTCCACCAAAAAGATATTCACTACCACCTTTCTTCTTATGAATTAAGCATACCGAAAGACTGATATCTTAATCAATAGAAACAAAAAGAGAGATAAGATTCATTAAACTCTCTTTATCCAGAAAAGAAACCACAAAAAATGGGTTTTGAACCCCGAAATCCGGGAATTCATGGGCAAAAGTATATGGTCAGCTCAATATCATATCATTAAATTCGAAGGCATTATTCATGAAAGTGTGAAAAAAATAGATGAGGTTTGAAAATAGTTTATTAATCTTGGAAAACTTTTCATTATAAACGATTAATTTTTTTTCTTCAAATGTGGGGTAGTCACAAGTTTTTGGAAGCAAAGAACTTAATCTTAAATGAAATGAAGGATGAAACAAAGAGCTCTAAGTATCAAAAAGTCATTAAAATATACTTTATAATGTATTTTTTTAACTCTGTTTATTTGATTTATTAAACTGAATTATGATTTTTATTACTTGTTTTGATATGTTTTTAAAAAATTCAACTGTATTTGTTAATACATTGGGCGAAAAGCAAAAACTCACGGAAATAGAGTATATAACAAAGATGTTGGCACTTATTCTGGATATTGTTTTTGCTGATATTGAAGAAAAAATTTGCTTCTATTGGTAAGTATGAATTGATTTTATTTAATTTTTTCTTAATTTTACTAAGTTAAATAATTTAAATTTATTTTTAGGAGCAAAATTGATTTGCAAGTCATGTATTACAGCAACAATGTTAAGCCATTCGGAGTGCGTTCAGGTTAGCACTTTCAGTAAGGCTGTGAGGGATCGCAGCAATGTCTTTGCACTAATCAATGCATCCTCAATGAATACTTGAAAAAAAGCATTTTGGTAAATAAAGCTGAAAATTTGATGATTTTTGGATTTTAGTTTACAGCTTTGAGTGGCTGTCTTATTGAGATTGACTTGGTTGATAATGGGCTCTATTTTGGCTTCCAAGGGGATAATTTTCATTTCTCATCCCAATTGACTCAAATGAAGTCATTGCAATATACACTTGAGGTTCTTTATTTTTTTAAGATAAGAATGAGCATTTTTATTATTATTAAAAGATAATTGCTTACTCTATATTTTTAATGTTTAGGATGACATTGTGCACAAGGCAGAGATGCTTTCCAAAGATAATTAATGCCAGAAAGAAATGTTTGATAGAAGAAAACAGAAACTAACAAATCAAAAAGTAGAATATATTCAATCAACGGATTTTACTCTGCAAAAAAAATCCAAAAGAGATCAACTTCGAATAGATCTGGGAAATAATATAAATCTAAATAGTTATTGATCATTTTATTCTTATTGATAAATGCTGATATAAAGGTTATGATTTTTTTCTAAAAAGCTGGTCTTGTCTTCCCAATTTCTTTTCATTCAAATCAATTCAATTCAACTAAAATGACCAAAAAAAACCCATCATATTCAAATTAAATCAAATAACTTGAAAAAAATGCAACCAACAACCAACAATCAGTCATTGCATCTAGAAATAGCTCTATTAAAGAACTAACTGGTAGCTCAGATAATGGTAGTGGTACTGGTCAATGTTTGATTATGTAAAAATTTATAATTTTTTCTTGATCATCACCATCATTCTCTTCACACAAACTTATCACCAAATCAAAATTTGAAAAAACTTTTCGGTCGGAATCTTTGACTTACACGCATAATCTACTAGGCTCAGAAACAATTTTGAGATTTAATATAAATTAGTTAACAACAAATTTGAAATCTTTACCTAAACTTCAATAATAAATACTAAAGATCAAATTTATCAAAACTATTCTATTTGTAACAAAAAGATTTTGAATCTTAATTGTATATCAATATTATTTACCAAATCTGCAATTACTTTTGTATTTCTACTTGCTTTTATTTAATCTAATAAAACAGTTTTCATATTATACTTAATAAACAAATATTAAAAGAAAGATTTTCAATGTCAAAGTACCACAGTATTTTTTAAGTTTTTATTTATTGATTGGATAAATCTGTATAAATGCTGCTAAAATATACTTTTTATTAGTAATGTTTTTTACTATTAAATTATTTTATTGTATATTTAAATATTACAAAACTTTATTTTTTATTGACTGTAATTAAATTCATATTACTCAAGAGAAATACAATTGAAAATGTTTTCAAACTATTAATAACATTTTTGCTCTTTTTTAAATAAATTTTATTTTTGCAAAACAATTACCTCATAATATATAAAAGCTGTTAAATATTCAAAAAATAAATACTTTTTCTATAAAATAATGTTATTATAACCATAGTAATTTCAATTAGATAAGATATTTATTCTTCCTAAAAATTTGTTGAAAAAAACTATTGTTAAAAAAGTATAATATGATATACAATATTATAGAAATTAAACATTAATGTTAACTTATGGTTATTTGAAACCCAAAAGTTACAGGTAAAAAAAACTGTATATAAATAAATGCTAATAGAAAAAACTATTTATTTTGAAGCTATAATATTTTTTGGTCTAATAATTTTTATTTTAAATTATTTTTTTATGATTAATAATTTTATTAAGTTTTTTTTTAACTAGAATTTTTAAAACTAATTGATTTTTAAATGTCTCTAAAAATTATTTTTGTTTTTACTTTTGGTTAAATTTAAGATTTTTTTGATCAAGACACAAAAATCTTATCAATATGACTTAAAATCAACAATAACTATGTATTTTAATTATATAGCTATATTTAAAACTTTCTTATAAAAATAAACAAATAAATTTTTTTATCTAAATGCTTGCTTTTTTGATGTTTTAGTTCCAAAAAATTCAATAATAAATCTTTTAAATAAATTTTATAAAAATTAAAAACTAGAAAAAGTATATTTATCTATTTTAAATTGTCAAATATTTGCTTAATAATTTATTATATGATACATTTATTACAAAATTATTATTGAAAATAATAAATAATTTTTATATAGTATTTCTAAAAACATTTATCTTAATAATTTAATATTTTATCTTTATATAATAATGCAGTAATTTTGTAAAAATGCTTTGTCTTAAAATTGTTTAAGTTTATTGTTTTAATAAATAAATTATAATAAAACTAAATAGTTTAATAAAAAAAATTTGTATTTAATATTTATTTAAAACAAAAAATTAACTAAAAATAGCATTTATTTTCTTATTATCTTATTTTATTTAATTTTAAAAATTATTAAAACATTATCAATACTTAAAATATATTTTAATATATTATTTTTTAATATAAAAGTTTAAAAAATATTGCTTAATAAGATAATATAATCATTAAATTAATAAATCCAATTTAAAACATTTTATAAATTATTTTAATTTTTATATAATTATATAATTTTACAATAAATTAATTTTTTTTAAAATATAACGATTAATAATTTACAATAAAACAATTTATTATACTATTATAATTAGATGTAATATGCTAATAGATAGTAAAAAAAACAATATTATTTAATAAAAAAATAAAAAAATAATTCAATTTTAATAAGCAAATTAAATTAATAAGAATTCAATATGTAAGATCAATTTATAAATATTTCAGTTGTTATTTTTTTCAAAATAACAAAAAATTTAAAAATAAAAAAATAATTTATATTGTCAACAAGAAATAATATACTAATATAATTCTATATTTTATGTTAATGCTCTTAAAATTTAATATTAAATATTAGTTATATTTTTAGTAAATATTTATTTAATATATTTTATAAAAACTATATAAATCGAGAAAAAAAATAGTGAAAAAAAATAAAAAAGTTAATATTATTGTATTTATTTTTACTTTAAATAAAATTAATTTAAATATAAATTTAAGTATAAATAAATTTTTACAGCTTTAAAAAGTTTCATTTAATGATTGTATTAATAATTTAGTCAATAATTAAGCTAATAATTAAATTTATAATTATATCTATAACTAGTTTTGAAAATAGTGTGTTTATTAATAATATTAATAACTAATATATATGATTAAATATGACTAAAAAGATTAAGCTCTAACAAAGTAAATTTATTTAAAAAAAGTTCTATTTTAAAGTTAACTAATTTGTTAAAAATTTTAGTTAATAAAATATAAAAAACTACAATAATATTAATTTTTAATCCAAAAAACCAAACTTTTATATAAGTGTTTTGGCTTTTTTTGTAATAATTAAGACTTTTAGAACATTTAAACATATAATGCCTAAAATTTCTACTTGAATTTTTGAAGTTGTTTTTTTATAAGCTTTATATTTTCAATAATTTTACCAAGTTTTTTATAACTTTTAAGTTGTTTTTATATGACAATTTTTTGTTTATAAACAAATTTTTTTATTATTATTCTTTTAAGTATGTTAAAAAAAAAGTATTTTGACAGTTATGTACTTAAACATATATTTCTTTATTTTGTTGATAATTTTCTGTTTTTTCGTAACAGTTTTTTGAAAATTAATAATAAAGTATATTTTATTTTTATTTTTTATAATAATTTGTTTTTTAATAGTAAGCAAAGCATTTAAATAATTTTTTATCTAATATTTATAGATAATAAAGAACATTTTAATCAAAAAATTATTTTTTTATATTGATTAAAGATATGTTTATTTTGGGACTAAAATGGTTTTTTTATATTTGTTTTGGTATTTTACTAATAGATATTATAACTATTACAATAATAATAACTAATCAGATTTTTGTGATATTTCTTAATTTATATATTATAAACAAGTTAATTATTAAATATTATTCGATATTTGTTTTGCAAAATATAAGATTTATTATTTAATATTTTGTTAATTATAAATAGTTTTTTCTTTTAATTTAAAATTTTATCATCAAAAATATTGTTTTATTTTAATTTATATTTAAAAAGTAAGTTACTAATACTTAAAAAAAGTGTTTTATATATATTTTTTAAGTTATTTTTGAACTTTTTATAAGTAATTATTTGTGTTTTTACCAAAAAGTTTAATATTGTTTTAAATCTTTATTGCAAAATATTTTTATAGTTAAGTTTAATTATTTCTTTAAAAAATTCTGTTTTAATATTAGTTTTAATGAATAATATTATCATATATTTATAGAATAAATAAAAAGGTTTATAATTAGTTAAGTTATAATTTACTGTTTTATAAACAAAAAATGTTGAAAACAAAGCTTTATTTTATAGATTTTTTTTTACTAATGTTTACTAAAATTTTACAAAGATTTAATTAAAATATTCTATTAACCTATTAATCTATAAGTAATAAAAAAAAAGTTTATAATATACTTTAAGTTTTTTTACTATTGAGCTAAAAAAACTTTTTTTTATTTAAAAGTAGTTTTTAAATACATCTATGTTTATATATAATTTTCTTATAAATAAAATTAACAATTATAATAATAGTTTAATTTAAAATTACTTTTATTTAAAAATTTAATTAAAATAAACTAAATTAAACTTTGAATACTGTTTATGTTTAATTCAAATTATGAACTAAATTTAATTTTTTTTAACAAATCTGAATTCAGTTCAAGTTTGGTTTAAAATTTTTAAATTTATTTAAATTCAATGGAATTAAAAAAAAAATTTTATATTACTTTTTCATCAATTTTTACTTTGTTTAATTATTATAATCAGTTAAAAAAGTATATAAAACTATGTATATATAATAATTTTGCTTTTTAAATTACTAAAATAAATTTATTTTTTGTATTACCTAATATTATTAAAGATTTAAAATCCAAAATAATAGAATTTAATAACCTAAATAGTCTAAATTTTAATATCTAATAAATATATTTTTTAAAATAAAATATAGGACTATTTTGATAAATTTAAATAGATAAAAAATTGCTAAATATATAATCTTAAATATGTATATAAATTTTTTTTTTGGTAAACTACAAACATTATCAAATTTTATAGTATTATTTTTTTTTATTGCTTAACAAGTGTAGCCCAAAAGCCACCTAGAACAATATATCAAACTAAGTGATCTAAATTAGACACTAATTATGCATTTTATATATATAAATAGTTACTTAGACCAATTAAGAACACATTACACTAAAGCTTTAGAAGAAAATTTATTCAAAAAAGACATTTTTTAAACAATTTCAAACAATGTAACACTATTATTAATCAATTCAACTAGCTATTTTAAAGGCATTAGTTTTTACAACAGCAGATTTATGTTTTCAAAAAGACATCAAGTTAGAAAAAACTTTATTACTTAAATCAACCAGGTGTTTAAATCACCAAATATATCAACATCTTCTATGCAGCACTCTTTTTTTTAAAGAAACTACCTCTCTTTTCAACTTATCAACAACTTTATTAAAAGAACCTATAGTACCAAAATTTCATTGATTTTAAGGCCAAGTTTACTGCTTGAGACCAAATCTCTATTAATAAATTGTTCAAACAATTTAACCAAAGAATAGTATTATATAAAACTTAAAAATAATATGTCTGTTTTAGATATTAGATGTAAGTTTTTGAGAGATAGCTTTAATCTTAAAATAGCTCTTTATATATCTTAATATTATATAAAATTTAAGAATGATATGTCTGTTTTAAATGTTAAATATGAGTTTTTTAAAAATAGCTGTAATCTTAAAATAGCTTTTAATATATTTTAATGTTATATAAAATCTGAGAATAATATGTTTACTTTAGATATTAGATATAAGTTTTAAGTACTAAATAAGATCTTATATTTGTAATTATATTTTTACTTATAAAAAACATGATTAAAAACAATAAATAATTCTTAAATTGTCAAATAATTATAAGTTAATATATAAGATAAAAAAATTGTGTTTAATATAAATCATATAATTAATATTATAATATTATTAAAATTGCTATTTAATAAAAAATTAATATTTAATATAAATATAATAGTCAATATATATTTTATTTCAAAAAAATCATATAAAAAAAAATTTATAATTCTTTTTTAAACTGTTTTTTTAGTCTTTTTGGCTGAAAATTTGACTTAAAGCAATAAAAATCATTTAAACTAACATTAAAAAAACATAATTTTTGATAATATAAATATTATAATAACTCTAAGTTTTAGATAATAATAATACCGAAAATTTGGCTCTAAGACAATGATAAAAACCAACTTAAATTTATATTAACAAAACATAAATTTTTAATAATATGAACAATATAAAAACTTTAAGTTTCAAATAATATTAATGGCAAAAATTTGGCTTTAAAATAATAATAAAAACCAATATAAGCTAATATTAAAAAAACACAATTTTTAATAATATAAGTACTATAGTATTTTTAAATTTTAGATAATACTAATTTGTTATATAATATATTAATTTTATTATTAGTTATTGATTAATCTAAATTTATGTAAAAAATATATATACATATTTTTAATTTTTATTTGTCTAAAATATAAATTTCTATAACTTTATTTTTAATTGTATTAACACAAAAAAATTAAAAAATAGAATTTAAATATTGGAATATTTTAATCAATTTAAGATTTTTTATTAAAATAAATAATTATTAATAGTTAATAAAACAAATAATAATTATATTATAAAGTTTTTTTATTATTAATATTAATACCAATTACTATAAAAAATTAGAACAGTTTTTTAATTAAATTAGCAATTTTATTTATTAAAATATTTTTTTAATTGATTTGTAATTTTTTTGGATATTTGTTTTTTTTTATAATATTTTTTTATTGTAATATATATTGTTTAGTAAAAACTATCTAAATAATGCTAAAAAAAAAACTCTTTGTCTTCTTAATTTTATGATCATGACCAGAATGAAGAGTAAAAAAGCTGCATCTGATATTTTTCTTAAGATATCTAATAAAATTTCAACCAGAAAAGCTCTTTTTGTTGTAAAAGCAACTATGCAGAATGTTATAAAAGCCTTTTTTTTACCTAATAATCGTGAAAAGCTATCTTTGGTAGCTGTTGAAGCAATTTCTTCTTCTTTGACTGGTTTTTCACCAATCAAAGTTCTCTTAAAGAGACACACTTAAGTTAGTTCTAATGTTGCCTTTACTTCAACTAAGAGTCCAAAAGTTTTTAATAATAGACTAGTAAATAAGCTGGTCTTTTTTTTTATGGCTTCAACATCTGGTGCTGCTAATACTACCTTTTCAAAAAAAATGATCAAAAAAACCAAAATTTCAAAAAAGTGAGAGCAGTCGCTTGCCTTTGCTATTGTTACACCAAACCTCTTTGTGGTTTTTAATAAGATTTTAAGTGAAATCTTTATAGTATTATCTGGCACATCATCCAAGATGGACCAAGATTAACCACTGATTGTATTGCCAAATATAGTGTCTTTTAGCAAATTGTTATTGGTTTTAGAAGCAAAACAATTGTTTCTTGTAATATTATCTGTTTTTAAGAACTGAGTTGACCAAATAGAAACTGAATTATCTTTTCTAGTTTCTGGTGTTGCCACTAGTAGTGCTTGGGAAACCATTATTAATCATCAAAAGTTTGTTGAATAGGTGGCCTTTTTTTTGGTATCTGGTACTACTTTTAATATTAAATTGACTTATGTTAAGATTGTTTTTTAGTCTGTACATGGTTTTTTGGATGCAAAATCTGTTTTTAAGGACAATGTAAAGCTTTTTTGTGTGGAGTTTGCTTTTCAAAACTGTATTTTTAGTTGAGCTTACAGGCTCTGTTTACTTTGTTACTCTTAAAATTGCCAAATCTCTGGTGGTTTCTGAGTCTGGTTTCCCTTCTGCTGCTGTTGTGCTGTATAATATGTCTTTAAATGTGTCTGCTGCTAACATTAAGATAGCTTTTAGTGTGTTTGGCAGTATTACTCATGTTGTGCTGAAGTCTGCTGGCATTTGGCAATATATAATTATTTATTTTAAAAAATTGAACTCTGCTGTGTCTGCTTTAAATTATTAGTCAGTTTTGGTGGGCAAAAATAGTGTTAAAATCTTCTTCTTAGTGAATCAAAATAAGATTATTCTGTCTTGTGATAGGTTTAAGGCCAAGTTAATTAATCTACTGTCTGACTGTACAGCTTTTAAAATTAATAATATGATTTTTTAGGTTGATAGTCAAACATGTTTTATTTCTTGTTTTTCTGAATCTGGTTATTATTCTCAGTTTACTCTGATTATATTTGGTTCTCAAGTTGATTTGAATTTTGCGATTATTAAAACTGGTATTCTAAGAAAATGCTGTATTTGGTAGAAAACTCCTAGTTGTTGGCACTGTTTTAGATGTCAAAAAGTAAACTATTTTGCTGTGAACTGTAAAGTATCTTCACCTCTCTTTTTTAAGGCTCCCAAAGTGTTTAAACTACGTTTTATAAGTGGTATTTCTTATGTAAAGACTTCTGCTTTCCTAAATTCTTTTGAGTTTTCTTTCTTGATAGCTTCTATTTCTCTTTTTATGGTTGTTGGTAATCTCTTGGTGTTCTTTTGATTGGCTTCTTTGGAGTCTGATTTGGCCAAGCTTTTTGCTTTGGTTGAGTCTATTGTCAAACCAGTTGAAAAAACACCCAAAATACTTAATTATAATAATAACTTAGATAATCTAATAATCAATATTTTTTAGTGTTACTAAAGATATTTGGTTTTTTTTTTTAAATATTATTAATGTTTGTTTGCTATGAATTCACGTTTTCTAAAAGCTGTTAAATTTTTGATAACTGAATTTATCTTTAAATTATCTTCTATAATTTAAATAGCCGATTTTGTACTAATTATTTAATGTAGTTTTTTTATAGTAAAAGTCAATTTTTTCTTAAAAATTGCTCATCTGGAAGCTTACGAAAAATGTGTAGTTATTTTGCTGTAAAAGTCAACTTTTTTATAGAAATCTCATCTGTAGACTACCTTAATAATTATAATAAGAAAAAAATAAAAAATAAAAGAAATATAAAAAAATGAAATTTTATTAAGAGAATTGTTATCTATTTAGGTCTGAAGTTACTAACAAATTACTGAAATTGGTAGCTAATTAATTTTAAAACATTAGTTGATTTTCAGAGAATTTCAAATGTAAATAATTTTTAAGAAATTTCGATTTTTAAAGTATCTTAATTTTTATTACTTTTTATAAAAGATAATTTACTTTAATTAAAATAATTTTGAGTAAAATAATTCTAAGGTAAAATATATTTCTCGAAAAGAAAAGCTCTTTTTTTATATAACTTGTTATAATACTAGTCTATAAACTTGAACTTTTTTCTTTGCCATAATTTCGATAAACTAAAGATATATTTTGATAAACTACAAGTTATTTTGACAAATTATTAACTAATTTGGTGAATTATTTATTATTTCAGTGAATTTTTACAAATTTTAATAAATTTTTAAATATTATATAATTTAAAATATTGTGTAATCTGATTATTTTAATTTTTTTTGTACAAATTAGATTATTAATTAACTAATAATATTTAATAATTTGATTAAATAATAAGTAATAATTAAAATGATTTTAATATATGTTAATTAATAATAAAAATTATAAGAGTAATTTCATGTTAATTAATAGCTAAAATTTTATTAATAACACTAGTCATTAAAAATCAAATTGTAATAGTTATTAGAAAATCTAATAATCAATACTTTTAAATCATTAAAATTAAATAACAATAGTTATTTAAGTAATTTAATAATTAACAACAAAAAATAAATAGTTAATAATTAAAAGTAACAAAAAAATTGTTAATTATATATGTATATATAATATATAATCTTGTGTTTTTTTATTTGTCAAAAAATATATTATTAATATTATATATTGAAAAACTTAATAATTTGTTATAATATATTTTTTTATAATCAAATTAAATATATCTTATATATTTTTTATATGTGATCAATTACTTAGATTAATTAAGACTATTATAGATGTCTATTTTTATTATAATATTATTGTTAAAACCAAAAAAAACAAATATTACATATATAAACCAAAACTTATTATATATACTTCAATAATATCAAGTATTTACATAATATTATCAAACAAAATAATTGACAAATTATATTTACAGAATACAAAGAATTATTTTTACTTAATATATTACTTAATCTTATATTTAGATCTATATAACTAAATTTTATCTTAATAATTAATTATCAAGCTATATATAAACTTGACCAGTTTTAAAACAGCAATTTTAATATTATTAAAAACTAACTACATTTTATAAAATTATTTCTTAAAAACAAAGCTTTTATACAAAATTATTTATAAATTAATTATAATATTTTGAATTTTTTTATAACCTTATTTATAATAAAATTATTTAATATTAAATGTTTTATTATTTTAAATAATATTAATATTTTTTATACTAAAAGTAATTTATAATTTTTATATATTTTAATACAATTAAATTATAATTAACTTCTTAATTTTATTTGTATTTTATAATTAAATTTATTATTATTATTATTTAATATATAAAATTTAATTTTTATTTAATACAATATAAATTTAATTATATTAAATCTAATAAAATAAAACTTATTTTAAAAAACATTTTGTACATATATGTAATTAATATATTATTATTTTAATTTTATTTAATAGTTTTATTTATATTTAACTTAATATTAAGTGTTTAAAGCATTTAAAAGCTATAATTTAAGTAAATATTTTCTTATTAATATTATTATTCAAAATATCTATATTATTATTATTTTTAATTTTTAATTTTATTTTAAGTTTACAAATATTTTTATTTAACTTATTAACAATTTTTTTTTTAAATTATAAGACATTTTTTTTCGATTTAATATATAAAGCTAAAAAAGTTTAACTAATTTTATTACCAAAAAAACCAAAATATTAATAGATTTAACAATAAACTTAATTAATAAAGCCAACTTAATTAATTTAAATTTAAAGAATTAATTTAAAACTAAATATAAAGTCAATAATAATAAAAAAAACAAAAAAACAGTTTTAATATAAAATTTTATATTAATAAAACAAGATTTTGTTATTAATAACTTAATAGCTTAAATTTTAATATTTAAAATATTATTAATAATTAAATATTTTTTATAAGATATAAATAAATTAATTTTATTAATAATAGTATTTAGGTTAACTTAAAACTAAATATAATCATTGTATATCTTAATTGTTAAGAAAATTCAAAAATAAAATAAATATAATTATAAATTTAAAAAATTAATTCACTAATATTATTTAAATTAAAAAATAAGAAAATATATATATAATATAAAATTAGTTAATTAAATATTAGTATTAATAAGATAATATAATAAATAAAATATTAAAAATTCCAAAAATAATTATAATTTTTAGAAATAACAAAAGTATCAAAAAATTTTAAAAATATTAAAAAAATATCGAAAATATTAAAAATATTAAAAATAATTAAAAAATAATAAAAAATACCAAAATATTTTAATAAGAATAATAATAATAAAATTTAATTATTAATTGTTTTAAAAAAAAACTTTTTTCTTTTATTTATTTAAAATTTTTCAAAGAGTAAATTTTAAAAGAAATTTTTTTGTATTTTATTGTATTTTATTATTCAGTTAAATATATTCAAATTTTTTTTGAATAAAAAACTGCTATTAATATTAACAGCTTAATTATAAAAGAAATTAAGAAAAAGTTTAATATTAGTTTGATTATTATTAATTTAATTACCAAAAAAAAGTAGAAAAAAGATGTGTTAAAAAATTAATACAGTCAAATTTGAAATAACTTATATCTTTAGTAGATACAAAATGCTATAAATTATTACAGATTATAAGTTTTTTAGGTTTAAGTATATATAGTATACATATAATAAAAATAGATATAATATTATTAAAAAATAAATTTATTTGCATATTCTTATAAAAATCTTTAAATAGTTTATATAATATTAAAGAAACTTGTAAGAATTATTTGTTTTTGTTTATTTTATATTTTTTTATAAAGTATATATTTAACATAAGCAAGCTTATTAACTGTATTATAAAATTTTTTGCTATTTTTAAGTTTTATAAACTGTTCAAGATTTATAATAGCAGTTAGTACATTTTTAATACTTATTATTTTCTGTATCTCTTGTTTTTTATCAAAGTTATTATATTTTATTTTACAATTGTTATAATATAATTTGCAATTTCATTATCATTTAGATGTTTTAAAGTAATTATATTGTTTTTTTCAGATAGATTTGTCAACTTTTTAATTAATAAATATATAGAATTTAGCTATATATAATTGAATTTTTTGTAACAATTTTTAATCTTTCTAATACTATCTTTTAATTATAATTAGCTATTATTTTTAAGTTTGCAATTTTATTCTGAAAGTTGTTATTTGTATTGATTAAAAAAATACTAATTTTGTGCTAACAATAAGTAATTATTTCATTTAAAACATTTTTCTATGTTCTATAAATTAGATATATTGTTTAAAATTAATTAATTATATAACTATTATTAGCACTATTATTAAAAAGATTCAATATATAGTAAAAAAATAGCAATAGTAATATGTTTTAAAACAATAAATAATTTTAGTATCCATAAGCTAAATATATACTATTAAACTATTTTATATAAATATTTATAATAGATTTTATATTATAATTATAATTAACAAAATTGTTTACTAATAATAATATGGTTTGTTTTTTTTTATGCAATTAATAGTCGTAATCAACAAGCCACTATCAAAAAATATACCAGTTATCTAAGCATAAGTATTTAAATAATACTAAAAACCAAATTGCTTTTTTGTTTTTTTTTTAAAACAGTATAAATATTTAATATAATCAATAATAAGTAATAACAAATACTTAATTCTATTAATATTAGTTGTAAAGACAAGTATTAATTACACTTTTGATTGTTTAATGTTATAATATAATATTGTAACAAGATCTTGATTTAGTAATATAGCATAAAATAGTGCAGTTTTATCTATATTGAAAATATTATATAACTTCTAATCAGCAAAAAGTGTTATTATATGTACTTATTTATCTTTAATATGCTTAATATTAACTAATAATACTTATCATAAAAGTAAAATAAATATAATCTAATATGATCTTTAAAGCTTTTAAGTTAATTATTAGATAGTTTTTGGCACTTATTTTTTGTAATATTCAATTAATTACTGAACTTTATGCCAACAGCTCAAATTAAATTTTCAGTAAGTATTATTTTACATAATTTTATTTTTTAAACAAAAATAACAAGTGCTTTATCAAAGTTATATATATACTTGCTAGTCAAATCACATATTGTATTTGCTTATAGATGAAAATTTAGTTTATTTTTGATTCAAACTAAAACTAGAAACTGTTTTATGTATGGAAAACCGTTTTTTTTAAAGTGTTTTGTAGTTTAATTAGTTTTTATTATTTGCATAATATCAATCAAGCACCATAAGCTTATTATAAAGTTAGTATTCTTATAACTTTGTAAAACACAAGCTAAAAAAATAGCATATTTTTTGTTATTAGATATAATAAAATTAAAAGACAAAAGAAAAATGCAATGTTACTTATAAAATATAGAAATTATATATTAGTACATAAATTAGCCAATCAGAATAGACATAGTAAAAGTGGAATTCCAGGATTACAGGATTTTTGTGTGAGGAATCGCAGGATTCCAGAATTCCAGAATTCCTCTTGAGAAATTGCAGGATTGCAGGATTTCCAGGATTTCTGGCTAGAGAATTGAGGAATTCAAGGAATCTCGTACAATGAAATTTATGTATATATAGTGGTAGTGTTAGAAGCAGAAAAGACAGAATCCTTAGTTTAAAACCTCCAGTTCCAATCCCTTCATATAATAGTATTCTATGACTTGAAGTGAAAACATCAAATATCAATAAAATACTTTAAAAAATAGTCATCTTATATATGTTTTTTAAAAGTAATGAGTTTAATTGAAATAAAAATAATTCATAAAAACCAAAATACTTGTCAACAAATATTTTTCAAATATAAAAAATAATATAATTGTTAATTAAATATCTAAAATATAAAAAATTGACTTAAAAATTAATTAAATATGCAATAAAACAAGCATAAGTTAACTTTTAGCCTCAAAATCTATTTGGAAAAATACTAGATATGTATGTTTTATTCAAAATAAGATTATAAATATATAAAATATTACACTCGGCGGAAAAAAGTCATGGGACACTTTATTATTTCTTTAATAACTTTTTATTTTATTTAATACTTAATAACTAGTTGGTCCACCCTCCTTTCTAATACATTCTTCAATACGTCTAGATACACTAGTAACCAAATTTATATAGATATTTCGTGGAATTGCTTGCTATTCTTCTTGTAACGCGAGGAAGAATTTGTGATTATTCGGGCGCGGATTTCGTTTTTTGAGTTGTTTTTGTATATAATCCCATAAATGCTCTATTGGATTCAAATTGGGTGATTGTGCTGGCCATTTAGAAAGTAAATTGAGATGTTTTTGAGCCATCCAAGTCTTAACATTGAACTTTGAATTTTTGAATATTCAAAAAAAAATACCGAAAAATTTTATGTTGATAAAAAAACGCGAATTAAATATTGTTAATTATATCTTAGTTTTGATTAATAATTGTTATTTTAATACATTTCTTACTATTTATAGATATTTTTATCATTCATGGAACACAAATAATAAAAATGTTAAGTGTCCCATGATCAAATTTTTTTTCTATAGTAAATTGATTTTTATAAGCTAAAATAGAATGAAATATTAGCTAAAATTATTTTTGAATTATTAATTAAAATTGTGTATTTTAAATATTTTGTAAATTTTAGTTTTTATTAGAAACAGTAAATATGTTTTTTATAAAATTATTTGTTTAAAGTGTATTAAATTTTTTTTATAATATTTGCAAGTTTGTTGTCAGATTTTATTATGTTAAGGTTTTTATAGTTAAATTAATTATTTAATTGGCCAAATAATTTTTATATTATTTATGTTAGTATAATAAAGTAACAATATATTTTCCATGACTTTTATCTTTAACTTATTATATTTTTTTTATATAATTAAACTTAGAGATCTTATCTTATATGTGTTTATTTCAATATTAAATTAAAAATATAATGCATTAATTTTAATAATATAAAAATCTTGTTATTAATAAATACATATATACATAAAGTTATTAGTTCTGTTTGGCTCTTATTTTGTATATAAAACTAAAATAGCCAAATAATAAAATTTTTCAACTAATATGAAAAAGAATATAATTTTTTTAAAAGTGAAAAATTTTTTGTTAGAAAATATTACTGCCTGTTTTTAATTTTATTTTGTGATATTGAAGTCTTATCTTTTATATTATAGTAAGTAATTAAGGTAGTAGTAATATATATTAATTAAGTATTAACAAGAAAGTTATAAGTTTTTGTATATAAAATCTCTAAATATATTAATAAAAAGCAAAGTATTCTTAAAAATTAACCATAAAACTATAAAATAATTGGGTCATGTGCAAAATCTTTTTTAAAGAACATATTAATTATAAATTAATATTTTGAAAAACAGAAAGTTTTAGTATTTCTTATGGACAATAAAATAAATTTTTGAAAAGAACATTAATATATTTAGTCATATAAATAAGAATTTTTTTTAAAATAATGATATTGTAAAAACATTCAACATTAATTATTATATTATAAAATAAATAAATAAGTATATATAAAGTTTACATATTTTTATTTTACTATATTTTATTATTTTAACAATTTCTGCCAAATTTTTTGCTTTTGAAATATGTTCGAAATACAAATATATTGTTGTTTTATAGAAAGACTGTTATCAAAGATTCATCATTTATTATGGTAATTTTTTTCTTAATAGTTTTGTTTTAAGCATTTATTAAAATTATCAATTTCTTTAATATTTTTTTTGAAAAATTTATTTAAATTTACTATTTATTAATCTTAATTTAAAATTTTAATAACTATATTGTTAGGTAATTATTTTCAAAATTTAGAATATTTAATTAGTTGTTTAATAGGTTGATTAATACATTTTTTGAAATAAAAAAAGATCTTTTCATTATTAGATATTTAAATTATATTAATTTCTGGTGCATATCTAAAATATCTGAACACATTTTTAAAAATGAAATTGATACGGTTAACATAATTGGGTATAAAGTTTTTGATATAAATTTTTATGATATTTATAAAGTATTTGAAATATTTTTTGGTTGAAAAAAATTTGTATTTGAATAATTATCTTAATCGTTATAACAATAATATTAAAATGTGAAAATTGAAAAATAAAAGAAAAATATTTTTAATAAATAAAATATGAAATAAATTTTCTTTTTTCAAAATTTATTTACAAAAAATTATATTATGTCAGGAATTGCATATCTTTTGTAAATTTAATTGATGTTTGATTTTAAATTGAAATTATCTTGAAAATGCATTAAAAGATATTTAGGTAATTTTTTCTTATGAATTGTTAAATTATAATTTGAAAGACAATATATAGAGTATTTGTTCATTATATTACTTTTTTTTAATGATATATAAATTTTATGTAACTTCTTTATTTAAGAAATTTTGATTTCGCTAAAAAGATCTCAACTGTTAAAATACTGATTTTTAATAAAAATGGGATTTGAATTTGTTTTTATGATTATACTAATCCCATAAATGTTTAATTTTGAAGAATTGTAATCAAGTTAAATAAATAATTAAAATGAAAAATTCTGAAAATTTTTACTATTTTTTGTTGATTGAAAAATCTATTTAAACTTTAAAAAGATTTTTTCAAAAGAGGAAAACAAATGAATTGGATTTCATATGTAATTTGAAAAATTTTCTTTATTGATATAATTGAATCAAAATTTTGGATCAAAAACGTTAAAGTTGTAGCTAGGGCGGTGCAGGTGTAGGAAGCGTTATGGCCATTATACTACAATGAGTTCGTTTCAATGGGCCAAACTACGTTAAAAGAGGGTATACTTGCAATATTCGACTAAAAAACAAGCTGCAGGAGTCCTCACTAAGCATGAACCCTTAGCTCGACCACTAAAAATATTTTAATTGAAAAAGTTTTTGTAAACTTTTTTTTTTACTGATATGAAATATAGAGTATTAGTTTGATAATATTTTAAAAATTCAAGTAAATTAAAACATTTTCAGTTTCTTGAATTTATATTCTTTTATGTTTAAACCTGAATTTCTTATATACATTTTTGAAAGAAGGTTCAATTTTATTTCCTTTAGAAATTTCTTTTTTGAATTTAGAAATATTTTCTTTTTAAATTTTATGAATCAACAATAAAATATAAGAATTTTTTTTTTGAAGAAGGTTCAATAAATTTAGTTACTCAATTCAGCTTTGAATATTTCTAGTTCATAACGAGAAATATTTTGTTGTGAATTTTTTATTACGATTCTATTTTTAAACCTCCGAAAAAATGTATTAATCAACTATTTTTCAATTAATATAAAAACAGTTTATTTTTATAATAAACTTTCTCCAATCAAGAAAAATAATAAATCATGAGTTGTGATACTTTTTCATGTAAATTTCATATTTCTCATTAAAGTAAAAAATTATTGATTAGAAAGTCACTTAATTGTTTTAAAGGCACTAATTATTTTAAGACTTTGGTCAACTCATGAATATTTTTTGCTTCTAACTTTGGCTTAGAATCTTAATTTAAAAGTTAGCTTAGTTTTTCTAGAATCAAAAATTTAATGAAAGAGTTTAGAACAAAATAAAAAATTTTATTCAAAGGATAAAATTTAAAAATTTGATTTTAGTTTCAGAACAGTAATATAAAGTAATTTAAATTTAATAAATTTATTTGCAAACTTCAAACTAGTGAAGATTATATTTTTTTAAAAAAACTCTTCAAACTCATTTTGATTTTTTAAATAGATTTTCTTTGGCTTGGTTAATCTGAAATTAATTTTGAAATTAACTTTTTCAATTAAGAATTATCAGAATTCTACAAAACAAGAGCTAAAATATCAAAATACAAGTAGCATTATAAATTCATTTATTTACTATTTGAACCTGCATAATTAATACAAGCTGATAGCTGTTCCACATAATGAACACAATGTCCCAGCATGATCATAATGATCATTATTATTATTATTATTATTATTATTATTATTATTATTATTATTATTATTATTATTTTGATTATTACTAAATAAACATTTGGGCGTCAGTACGAAAGAAATTTAGGAAACCCTTTGTTACTGGTGGTTTAAATAAGGATTATTTTCTCCGATGAGATGGTTCGTGCGTCAACGTCAAAATTTTTAATTACAATGAAACTTGGGGGTTTCCCTTGCATAAAAAATTTATTCGTAAATTCTGCATTAATAGAATAAAATTATATTTATTTTTTAAGAAAATATATGAAATTTAATTAAATAAAACTTTAAAAATTTGAGACTTCTACCATCCATTTTAAAATCACCCCCCCCCCCCCCCCCCCCATGAATTTAATCATTTTACAAATAAAGAAAAATACTGGATAAATATTAAAAATTTTCACTAAATTATGATAAATGCAAATTATTATTATATTATGTAAATATTTGTAGAATTTTCAATAGTATTTTTTATTCAATTTAACACTTAGGAACTTATTAACAATATTTACTTCATTGAAAATCCTGAATATGATAGGCTTTTTTGAAAAAGTTTTTTTGTTTTTCGGAAAAAAGTTATATGATCTAGGAAATTAATAGTAAAAGATCATAATTGCGAATTTCTTTTTTAATTGAAAAAATCATAAATTTTTAGCTCTGGCTAAAAAATATTGAAATTTATTAAAGATTTTCAATGATCTCCACTTTCAAATTGGATATCATTCCGCCCAAGAAGAGATTTATGATGATTTCACAAGCACAAAAAATGACGCCGTAAAAAAAAAAACACCAATTAAAATAAATAAAATTCTTCTATTATGATATGGGGCACAAACAGAAACCAGGTCATATGCTTCATGCATGCATTAAAAAATTGCATCTTTTACACCGGCACTTTTTTAAGATATTTATCATCTGATGATACGATAGAAAGTTTCCTCTTTAGAATTTCAATCAAAATTAAATTTGGACTCCTAACCTATGTCAGTTAAACAAGAAAAAGCCCTGCAATCTGTAAAACCAATCCTAGTCCTTACCATATAAAAATAAAGTTTTTATTCTATCCGCCAAGAATTGATATTATATAAAAATGGTAACTTTTTAGTTTGAATTTAAAATTTATGCTTTTTAAACACTGATAATAAAAAATTAGGATTAAGTATTTTGATATACGGAACTTGGTAACATGCAGATTGTCATCATTTCCTGTTTCTGTAACTATGGTGTCATGTCAAAATAATAAAATTAATGGAAGTCGATGCAAAATTTTCGCAGTATTGAGTTTTGATTAACATTGTCAAGTCAAATAAAATGCTTACACCATGAAAATCTCATATTTTGTGCGTTATGCAGATTAATTGAAATATGCATGAATTTTATAAAAAATTTCATTTTTTTCTATACTCGTTTCAACACAAAAAAAATCTTTAGAATGTCAAACTTTTCGATCGAGAAAGTGTAAACATTATTTACCGCGTGGTAAATTTCTTATGATGATGTCAACTTTTTTTAAATTTTATTATTGAAATGAACATTTGAAACTTTGAACGAAACAAAATCTATCCTAATTTAATTTAATTGAATTAAAATTTGAAATTGTGGAGTATATTTGAAATTAAATCCTGAAACTTTAATACTACATTAATATATTAAACAATAAAAGATATTTTAGTTTTTTATACTTGAAGTTTTAAGAGCACATATTTAAAAGCCTTTTCTTTAAAAACCAAATAGCTTTTACTGCTAATAATTTAATTTACAATTACTTAAACTTCAACTATTAATAATAATTTTTATTGATAATAAAGTAAAAAAAAGCTAAGATTTTATGTGTACAGTATATTTGGTTTCTAATTGAATAGATATTAACATTAAAATTATTAAAATTTTTCTTGTAAAGCCAAATTAAATATTGATTAAAAAGTTTTTTAGTTTTTAAATCTAATTAAAATCTACTACTTTTCCATAAAAACTTAAATAAAAATATATATATATAACCTGAAAAATTTAAAAAAAGCTTTACTTATTATTTTAAATATTTGGTAAAAATAATTCAATTTTAAAGACTATGTAAATAAAACACAAATATTAAGCATTTCATAGATTTACATAGATTTTAATTACTTAATCAATGATTTGAAATTCAGAGTTATTCAAAAAAAAGGATTTACAAATTTTTAAATTAAATATTAATATGAAACAATTTCAATTACTTCATTTTATTTTATTTTTATTTTAAAATAAATTTTTGAAAAAAAATAATCCTAAATTATTCACAGCCTAATTTTCTGGCCGTTATATATTTTATGATACTAAAAGAAATAAATTTCTTTCAAAAATTAAATCTAAATATTTTTCAGGATCAAATTTTTTAAAATGCTCTTTGATCTTAAATAAAACATATCAAACTTTTTTTTTTGCATCTTTGTTTGGTTTTTCAAAATATAAAAAATGGAGGAAATCTTTTGGTGTAACAAGTTCAATTCTACCCAAATAAAGTAACTGATCAGTTAATAAAAAAAGATAAAATATTCCATTGTAATCACAGGCTTTATAGCGAACCGAAATGTGCGCGCAAAACACACATTGCAGCACAGCATGCACACAAAACATGTTCATAAGCACACTGTTAGTGGAAACACTTTTTTTTTTTAAGACTATTCACAGCCTAGTCACATATATTAATATGTTGCTATTGTTGCAATTTTCGAACGTGTCACACATAAAGTCGTTTAAAATGGGTATTGCCACCTTTTCAAGCGATAAATTTTTTTTTGCCTTTCTTACCTTTTGTCAATCCCTGTCTCAAACTGCTACAGCTGTTGCTGTCGCTGCTTTCATATTCTTGGGCTGTTCTTCCATTTTATTTGATTCAATCCCTGGCTAAATTATCTTGAAAGTTTTCCTCGCTCCACCCATTCCTCATAGCCGCTTTTTTTAAAATCTATTTGATTTTCATCTGATACTTTCCAAAAAAGCATTCAAAATTTGATTTTCCTTTCCCAAATTCTGAAAATTTGAGCAACCTTTATCAATCGCTTTTTTCTTATTTTCATATGTTATTCTTTGATTCATTTTTCTAATTGATTCCCAAATTTTGAATGTGTGGTAAAAATTTACAAGCCGAGTATTCCAAGTTCATACGACCTCACAAACCGAATACAACTCCTTCCCTGTTTTGAATACAAAGACAAGTTTTAGATTATTCCAAGAATCAAATTCACAAATTTGCCCAACAAAACAAGAAATCCGCCCTATTTGAAGAAATCCTTCGAAAATTTAGTAAAAAATACAAACCAGTCTGCCAGCCTGCGATTGTGAATTTGGATTCATTTCAAATATTAAACTAGAATTTTCTAACGACACAATAAGTCTTTACAAATGATGGAATATGTATTCGTTGATGATTTACACCGCTATAAACGTCTAAAGGTTACTCGTGCATGTGAATCTTGCCGCCGACGCAAAGTCAAATGTGACGGCGGTTCTGGTGGTTCACAAACCCCTTGCTCAAGCTGTCGAAAACTCAAGATTGACTGTATCTTTTCGAATATGGCGTTGAAACGTGCCGTCTCTGCCGCGCCAAAAACAGAAGCGGAGCAAATGGATGAACGGTGGCAACGTGTTGAAAGTCTTTTGCAAAAACTTGATGAGGATGAAATTAAGCAAGGGAAAAAAGGTACGCAGGGTGAAAGACAGGATACTAGAGTGGTAAAAAGTTTGTGTTGGATCATTCCGAGGAATGGGCCCATTTTTCGGTCCATCTATTTAGGATATTTAATCTCCGCAATCCTTATTTCATCATATAATTTTAATAAACTTACATCTTCTAAATCCCACGCGCCTTAAATTTGTTTCCTCTTTTCCCCCTTCTCCGCGCTCAAAAATGTCAATTTTTCTGCCCCGATTCATCCTTTTTCATGATAATACACTACTGGATGTACTTACAAACTTTGCCACCCAATTTACAATAGAATGTAATGGCCGTCGAAATCATAATTATTCTGACGAATCTGTAAGCCTACTTAAGGAAAATGAAGGCAGCGCTCATGTTGGCGAAATTATCATATGTCCTGAACCACAACTTCCATTTGTTCACCTTCCCTCGCACGCTGGTAATCCAACTCCTGATTTGGCAGCTGACTTGATTCAGCTTTACTTTCAAAATGTGCATCCCTACGTACCAATTCTGCACAAAGCTGATTTCTTACGTTGTTTGACTGACAAGAAAAATCCAGTCTCCCCATTGCTTATGTACGCCATTTTTGCCATGGCTGCTAAATTTTCGGATGATCCTATGGTGAGATTAGATGTAATGAAGCCAGAAACAGCAGGACTTCTTTATTATAATTGGGCAAAAGGTAAATTTGAGGTTTTCTAATAAAATTTCCCTTTGTAATTTTTTTTACTAACAGTCTCTTTGTTCGATTCAGATCTCCTGGATGACTTTTTGGATACCCCACGTTTATCAACCATTCAGGCTCAAATTCTCATGCTAAAATTCCAAGAAGGTATTCCTCGAAAAGGTTTCTTCTTCCGAAGTTGGTTATACTTTGGGGTGATTATCCGAATGGCAGAAAATTTGGGCCTTAATACGAAAGGTAGCCAGCAGAATATGAATATTTCCCGCGAAGAAATGACTAGTCGTAAGCGATTATGGCAAACTTGTTTCTTGTATGATCAGTTGATGAATGGTGCACAAGGTACGACTGAACTAAGCTTTATCGTTTTCAATTGATTTTCATTCTATCCTGATATGATTTTTGGAATTCCTAATTATATTGCAGGAAGAGATGCTGTTATATCGTTGAGTAACGCCGATATTGAATTACCGTCAAAAGCTGATTTTCCTGATGAGCAAGAATTTCAAATTCAGACAGATTTTGTTCACCTCGTACAATTAACTAAAATCTTGGCCAGTGTAGGGTCACTAAACTCAACTGCTTCCGGGACATGGTCATCAAACCCAAAATTACAAATTCTTGATGCTACGTTGGATGCTTGGACTTCAGCTCTGCCACTAAGACTTCAATGCTCATCAGCTTTGGAAGAAAGGAATAACTCATTACCGCAGTTTCCAACTTCCCATTTCGCCGGTTTCCTTAACATTCTTTATCACACCATTCAAATCTTGCTACACCGGCCTTACATCACCAGTATTCAAGATAGTGATAAAATTTCAACACCACATCCCCATCATCTCAATAAATGCACCATTGCAGCAAATAGTATTTCACAAACCTCCCAATCAATGTTTAATAATTGGGGTCCAATGGTGTTCCAATATCCGATTCGTGGTGGAAATTTCGGTGTATTTTGTTTGGTGGCAGCATCAATGATTCATTTAGTAAACATGGGATCGTCTGATTTGAGATTTGCTCGAACAGCAACTGAACATTTGGTACGAACTTTAAAAGTTCTTGGAATTTGTGTTGAACAAGGTGCTGCCTCTGAATTGCGTGATAAGGTTCATTCATTAGAAGCAGCTTTTTCTGCTCAACAAGCTCGAAACTCTGCAGCTGTTTTGATGATGTTTCATCCTGGCTCAAACTCCAATCCGCTTAATTCATCGGGTGCCAGTCATCATTCGTCCTTGTTAAAATCACGCCGAACATCACCGAAAAGACGAGCTACAGCTGCTAATGGTGTACAAATAACAATTGATCAAGAAGGTTCGCGTCATTTACTTTCAAGCAGTCTTCCCGACAGTTTTTTCGATTCGACACTTCCCATTCCATCACAATTCCAAGATGGGTCTTTATACCTATTAGCAGATGATATAAATTGTGAACATCAATCATTTGATAACTCTACATTGGAAAATGTGCCAGCTTCAGTGCAAGATCTCGAAAATCGACAATCATTTAGCATGATGCATCATCATCAATCGATGGATGATGGTATAATTTTGAATTCGACACAAGTGGTAAATATCACGTTTAACTTTGCTATTGTTTGCTGCCTTCAATTTCAAAGGCTCCAACGTTCAGCTTGATATTAACAAAAAAACTTTCTTTGATAATTTGAAACAGATCGATTTGAACACTTCAGATGATCCAAACACTACGTATTGTGATCCAAATACTTTATCAGTCTGGTCAAACACAACACAACAGCATGCAGTATGGTCATCAGCTGGTAGTAGTGGTACCATTAGTCCCGCGAGTATGACCACATCACCCATAACAACACCTGCACCATCAACTCGAAATCACTCGCCAATTCCATCAACACAATCATTATCTTTGGAACACCTTAATTTTTTGAATAGTACTAGTAATGTAGGCTCCAATTCAATAATTGCATCATCAACCGATTCTACTCCTTCGCGTGTTTGCCAACAGCTGACGTCTCTCATAAGTCCGGTGATTTTAGCGTCACAGAAGGCTTGTGAATTAAGTTTATACTCAGAGTATTGAGAGTATGAACAAAAAAACTTTTTTCATTTCAATGACGCCTGGTGCGCAACTATCACTTAAAAATATGAACAATAGATTTTTTTTAATTTCAAAAATTTTTCAGTTTTCGATGTCTACTATATCCTCCATATACATAGCCCCTTGCATATAAAATTCATTGTATATTTATCTTTCATGACGATATTTTTTTTTCCCCACATATTCACCTTTTTCTCTGCATTATATTGTATAAAATTTGCAGACCCTTAATTGATTTTTCCAATAAATATTTTTCACATTAAATTTTTTCTTTGTATTTTTTATTTTCTCTTCACTTTTTAAACACACATACACAAAAAATATGGTAGACATGCCGAAGTTTTGTTTAAAGAAAGAAATTTGGTTATGAATTTAAAATTAGTTTAATGTTCAACACACATAAAATTTTTCCGGAAAAAACAAAGATCATGCTGAAAAATTTAAAATCAATTTTCTTTAATTATGGAGATATTTTGGGGGATTGGATCAATATTTTAAAGATCGTTCAAATCAAATTTTAAACTGCCCATGGATTCACAAATTTGATTTGTGCGACTTAATTGCTCGTTTTGTGTAATACCCAATTTAAGATCCTGAAACTGGGGCGCTCCAGTTTAGAAACCAGTTTTCGGGTCGCTCAAGCGGAATTCTTTGAAAGTTTATGGCATGAAGGGATACAACCGACTGCAGGGGAAATTTATTCACAGAATTTTAATAATACTTATTATTTCGGCTGGAAAGTGAACTCAATTAATATTAAAATCCTTCACATGTACTTGAAAAATTTAGCTGCAGTTGAAGAAAATTTCCGATTATTAAAAGGAAGAAATATTATTTTTTTGAATGTTACCATTTTTCGATAAACAATAATGTTGAAAAAAATGTGTCAGCACGTGGGTTTAAAATCAATCTTGTCGTTTCGTCGAGAAATCCATCAGTTGGATCACTTTAGCTGATTAAGTTTGAAGATAATTAGGTTTTCCTGACTTCGCTTTTACTTTTAACTATAAAATAAATTCCAATTGAGAAGCAAATAAAGGGGGTTTAACCACCAAAAAGCCTTTGTTACCTACCACTCCCAATAAACAAGCAACACGTGTGAAACGAGTGCTTAAACTTTTTTTAAAATCTGGCAACAAATTCATTTCGACTCTTTCATCTTCCAATAAAACCCTCCACTCCAAAATGTCTTCGAAATGCTATGATTTGATTTAAATATATTGAAATCCAAAGATCTTGACGGAAAAATGTGGTATTCAAGTAGTTTATAAGTGACAAAGGATGCCCAGATTTGTAAAAATTTTGCTTGGTCATTTTATTTTTAGATAAAGAATAAATAAATTATATGGCTTTGGAAAAATAACCAATCTTTCCATGCATCTTTTAACATTAATTGGTCTTAAAATGATCTGATTTGAACATTCATATCCTAAAAATCAGGGTTCAGGACGTGAAAATTTTTTTTTATAAATTGGAACAATTTTACATAGTAACTTAAGACTCCAATTTGATAAATTTATGTGAGGCTCCTGAATGTCGGTACTTGACAGCTTTTCTACCAATAAGAATGGCATGACTTTTTTTATTATTAATTGGGCCAATAATAGTTCCAAGTCCCAAGAGTTTACATTTACCTGATTGGTGGCTTTAATTTAATAAATTGGCAGACTTTTTGCAAAATTGAATTAAGACATTCATATTCAAGGTATAATCTGTTTTGTATAATTTTTAACTTTTGGGTTCTCAATACTCGGGAGAGGAGTTTTGATATTATCTATTATTCTCACGTCGGCATGCGCCTTCCAATTGATTTGACAACCATGTTGTAATCCATACATGCCTGACACACATATTCTGTTTAAGTATGCGTGGAAATGTAATCTCAAGGGTTTATATCATTGCTAATTATTTTGCCGTTATCCCTTTATTCGATCTTTTTATTAGAACTTAAAATTAAGTTATATGATTCAGCCAAATCTAAGATGAGGAATACGTCAAAAATAAACTTATTTTATGTTCTGGGGAAAGAAAAAAAATTTTGCCCACTAGAAAGGCTAAAAATTCCAAAGTAAGAATATTGGTATTCAGAAGCAAATACATTTATGTTCAAAATAAATTTTTTAGAAATATTTTTAGAAAATAATAAAAAAAGGCAAGATATTTTCCTCATGAATGATAAAAAAAATCTGATTTAATAATATATTTTCTTTGATCCTATATTGAAAATGAAGATTTTTGACCCATTACTTGGACTTGTTTTTAAAAAAAGGAAATTTTCATCAATTTATTGAAATTTAAGAATAATAATAATAATAATAATAATAATAATAATAATAATAATAATAATAATAATAATAATAATAATAATAATAATCCCTTTAAAATCTTAGTTTGTACAAAATTTGCGAATTAATTAAATTTTCTAATTAGTCAAGATTTTTGCTTCAAATGGTTGTGAAAGTAAATTTTTTTTCTTGTCAATAATAAAGCTTTTTAATACAAGACAAATTGCGATGAAATGTTTATTATTTAATTTAATTTATTTTAAGTCCTTTGTTTCTTTTTAAACATTTAATACTTGGATCTAGGAAATGGGTTTTGAAACAAAATTCTGAAAGAGATTTAATCGATTATCATTGATTTTCATGCACAAACACAAACAACGAACTTCCTAAAACGATGAGTAAATCATATTTGCATTGGTGATACGAGAAACTGTTTGTTTTCAGTTTGGTGAAATTTTTTTTTGAACAGCTGTCAAGTTTTTAGATGCAGGTTTTTTAAAGTTTGTAGTATTAAAAATTCGGAATGTATCTAATATTTGCTGAATCAAAAACTTGAAGTACATGATAAATATCCTAATAGGACAGAGATTTGATGATATAAAAAAAATTAAAGTTTATTAATTGAAATTGCGAAATGGAACACTTACAAGACAATACAACACATAGAGTTGTACCCAAACAATTTTTGAAATAAAAATCAGAATAATTTGATCAAATTATCTACTAACAAAACCGTTTAAAAACCAAATAACACAAAAAATTTCCTGCATCAAATCTTAATTTTCCACGTGGGTTCAGTTGAGATAACATCAGGATTTTCTAAAAAATTTACTCGAGAAAAATGGAAATCTTGTGTTAAAGGAAACATTCCATTTATTTTCTACTTTTTTAATTGGCCGAAAAGAGTTAAACACTTTTGAAATTTTTCGACTTAAAGTAGTTTATGTTAGACAACTTGTCAATATTTATATTATTTTATATCCAAACTCTAGTTATTAAACACTAACTATTTTTAATATTCAAAAGAAAAATTAAATATTGTACAAATCTTTTTGCCGAAATCGCATGTTTTATTCTGATGCGTGACCAAATATCATAATATTAACATATTTTATGAATTTTTTTTTTAATTTTCACAAGAAATTATCAAGTAATTAAGATTAAGTTCTTAATTTACGTGAGTTGAGATTTTATGGTTAAAGCTTTTAATTTTTTAAAGATTTATTCTTGGCCAAAATTGAAAATTCATTTAATCTTGTAAGAGATGAAGTAAATAAATCAAAATTTAAAGTCATATTGTAAACATTTTTAATTATTGTGTTGAAAACATAATTTTATCTCCTTAAATTTTTTATTAAAAAAATTTTCAACCTGAAATTCTCGAGTTACATTCAAATTTTAAATCATTAAATATTTTTTTTATCATTTTGAACATTATTAATTTTAAATTATGTAATTTTCGCACTTCTATTCTTGAAAAAAATGTTTATTATAAACAATCAATTCATAGAAATCTAAAAGAAAAAAATTCATTGTAGTCTTTTTTTTTGAAATAGCATGAATTCTTGTCTCAATTTTTTTTAACATTCAATGTTTTAAATGAGTAATTTTTGGCAACCCATCAAAGTAAATTTTAAAGACTAAATTCTATAAAGAAAATTTTTGAAATATTTAAAATTTGTATCTCTAAAAATTTTTTTAATTATGCAAATAGAAATTACAAAAAAAAGTAGTTTCATACCAACCAAGTTGATTTGAAAAAAAAAATTCCTCACAAAATAATTTTAAAAAAAAATTCCAAATTTGATTTTAAAACTTTTAATTATATTAAAAATAAAATTTCGAATTTGAAAATAATTTAATCTTTTTAATTTGGATTATCAAGTATCAAAAGGTTGTAAATCTTTGTGAGTTTTTTTTATTTGCAACCCGAGTATGAGTATGCTTTTCATTTTTTGAAAACCAATCTTAGTTTAAAATGAAAAGAAATTTATATTTGTTTGATAATTAATTTTTCCAATATTTTTCAATAAGATAAAAGTTTATTCATGTATCTTTTAAATATGCTTATGCTTTTATTGAATATCATAAATAAAATTTCGAATAAATTAAATAAATAATGGTAAAAAATATATATTTTTTAATGTTTAACCTTGGTATTTATCAATTTTTTAATACAAGTCCATTTCTTTTCTTTGAAAAAAAATTTTTGAAAATGATCTTCTGTCAAAGCTCAAACTTTCATCTATCGAGGTCTGAAATAACACACATTCCGATTTTAAATAGCAATCAAATCAGTTAAATAAGATTTCAGCTTTTAAAAATGTAAATTTTAAACCTCCAATTAAAAAGAAAATTTTTTAGGATTTCTTATTTGTGAAGATAATAAACTTGGTACTTTATAAAAGATTTGAAAAAAATTCTACTTTGTAAAATGTTTGTCAATAGCGAAATTAAAATGCTCTTAAATTGATTTGCAAAAATAATTGAAAAAATTCATTATTTCAAAAAAGATAATTTTTTCAAGCTCTTCAAAATATTTTCCCATTATTATAAAAATGGAAAAATGGAAAATTTTAAGGGTTCATTTTCTATTAAAAAGCAATCCATTCTTTTAAATTTAAATTTTTATTGTTTGATTATTATTTTGTTTTTTTGTGAATATTAACAAATTTGAAGTTTTATTAAAAAAATTAATGTATATATTGTTTAGATTTTTTCATGTTTTATGATTCAAAATTAAATTATATGTTGATGATTTTTTTCATTTCTGGGAAAAAAGTCAAAAATCTAAAAGTTTTCATTTCAGCCAACATGTTTATTTTTTAGAATAAATTCAGCTGGTTTGCCAAATTGAAACTTTGGTTTTAAAAAGGGCTATGACGTATAGGAAATTTTGTTAAATAAAGTACATCAAAGCAAGCTTAAATATGTTCAAAAAATCTTTTATAATCTGTAATTTTTAGTGTCAAAAATATTTGGAAAATGTAGTCCATGAGGTCAAAGTTTTATTGTTTCAAAAAATATATTATATTTATATATTTTAATCGGGAATCAAAATCTCTGTTCATATTTTTCATGAAAAAATTTTATTGAATGTTCTTTCAGATATATATAGATTTTAAATGTTGTTTTAAAAGGCACAGATCTTTTTGAATCGATCAAAGACAAATAAAGTCAAACCAAGAATAAAAATGAATCTCATTAAAAGTCTATTACAAAAGTGAATTTTCAAAAATAAAATTAATGTTTTTACTTTTTAATCATTAATATGATGTTTATACATATATATATATATTTGAAAATTGACCTTTTTTTAAAAACTAAATTATACCTGTTTGACATATCTATCTATTCAAAACTAATTAAAAATTATTGTATATACACTCATTAAAAGTTTTTTTCTTATTAAAAGTATTTAAAGCGCCTGAAAAAAGTTTTCATTTTTATTTTCAAAAAAAATATATGCTTCAATATGAATTTAAAATTACAATAATTGCTAATTTCATTTAAAATTGGAAATCCTGATATAATTTTTTAAAAAAATATAACCCTTTATAATAGCATGAAAAATATACACATGCCTAATCTTTTGCACATAAAATTGGATATGATTTTGATAAAATCAAAATATAAACTTGCGATTTTCGACCCAGAAATAAAATATAATATAATATCTGTTAATCATATTTATTTAACGAAATCAATTATTTATTCAAAAAAGTTTTGATTCCAAGTTTTACAAATTTCAAGAAGGAAATACCAAATTTAATAATTATTGGACAAAATTTAATTTTTCTCTATTAATATACTCACTATATATTACAAGAGTATCAACGTTTTATAATTATTTTTACCTTTTTTTAAATCCAATTCGGTTAATTTTTACTAAAAATTGCTCTTGGACTAAATGATAAAATATAAGAAAAAAAAGCTATCATGTGATTATTTTCAATAACCCTTTGTATTTTTATACTTTTTCTGAGTTTCTATCAAGAGCTCTGAGTAAAATTCTTGAAATATATTTTCAAAAAGCTCCATTTCCTGTGTTTTAGGAGTATATTCTCTTAAAGAACCAGCTGCCAAACTTGAATTTAAATTATTTAGTAAACATTGAAAAAGCTTACCATGATAAAAACAAATTTCAAAATACGTTTTTATTCAATTTTTTTTAAATTGCAAATAACCAGACTTTGTATGGTTGTAAATTTATTTATCAAAAATATTGAAATTTGCTGCTTTTAAAATGTTAAGCCAAATTGTCCCTCAATTTAAAAAATCTAAACAAAAATTATTTCGGATTTAATTTGTTTGAATTTTTGTTAATATCTCAATGATTGGCAAAAACATACTTGGTTTTATGAAAAGCCTAAAAAATACAACATCAGTTTTTAATATTTAAAGTTTTTTTTTATTTTGAAAAAGATTCAAAAAAATGATTTATGACAACTTTTAAAATTAAAATTTTTCTTAAACTCAAATTACAAATAGTTCAATATTTAAAATTTTATCTTCATTGTTCTTATTCTCAATATATTCAAAAAAAAACAATGATGCACAAATATTTTTAGTTCTTTTTTCTTGAAGAATTTTTGAGTGGATATGAAAACACATTTAAAGTCAGAAAACCATAATTAGGTTTGAAAATTTTCAAAAAATATTCATAAAAATGTTTTATTTTAATTTTTTCTTTACGACCAAACAAAGCACTTATAAATGCTCAAACAAGTACTTAACTTGCCATATAATTTATTGATTTTAAAATTATTTACACAATATTAAAAACTATAAGATTTAAAATTTAATAAACTTATTTAAAGGGATATTGAAATACCAGTCATATTTTTTAAAATTCAGAAAAAAACAACCATATTTTTCAAAATGCAAAAAAAAAATACGATTAGTCAAATAAGAACATAATTTTAATGTCAATTTTTGATAAATAATGTGTTATTAATTTTAGTTTTTATAAATTTTTTTTTACAATAATAAATTAATAAAAAAATAAATTTAATTAAAAAAATCAATCACTAATCTCAATATAATAAAACAGATTCAAAAATCAATCCAATTTAAATATATCATCATTTAAAGAAATAAGTCATAGTTTTTTGGTTATAATTCAACATCTATCATTTTTGTGAACTTATGCTAAATTTATCAAGTTTTTTTTCAACACCTTTATTTGTTATTATTTGTTAATAGGTTGAAAAAATTTAATTTTAAGATAAAAAATATCATGAGAATGCTTATTATTCTTGAACCTATTTGAAAAAGTGATAAATTTACTTTTTATTTTCCTATGTCATTATTTATAATATCAAGATAAATCTCACAGAAATCTTACCAACGGTCACAATGATTAATGATTTTGTTTTCTCGATAATATACCCAACCACCCCTACCTATTTTCAATATTGATTAAAATGTTAAAAAAGTCATCTTGTAATTCAACAAGTGTTACCTCCAAGCGGTCGTTTCAATTGCCAGTGTATTAATATCTAAAAAAAGAAGTCATTTGCAGTGTTCCATAAAATGTGCACATATATCCTAAAAAGATTATTGTTTAAAATTTTGTTTTTTAAAACTCCCTTATTTTTTTGCAGAGCCAACCTATTTTTTATTTCACCATTTTGATTTAAAATGTTTACCAAATATTTTATGCGTTCAATAAACCAAGGATAATACGCATTATAAGCCACATTGTCTAACAAGATTGTTCACTCTGCATAAGCTGCAAACGCCCAAAATCGTCTCAATTAGTTAATCGTGGAGATTGTGATTGTCTCCATTTAATCACGATATTCTGCAGGAGTACAGTTCTCCTGAATCCAAGATTCATCGAGATTGTTATTTCAAAAGAAACTTGAGTAACTCAGGATAATGGTTGGTGAAATCATACTTTTTTAATTCCTTCATCATCATTAAAATACATGATATCCATTTTACTCTGTTATAACAATTTTAAAACTCAATAGAAAAGCCAGACCGTTAGATATAGAATTTATTATTCCTTATAACGGTTGGCCATATAACTAATAAAGATATTTTTTTACCCTTCATTTAGTTAAGCTTCATTACAAAATCGATCGTATCAAGAATTTGGGCTAAATCTTTTATTCGGAAAACTATTTTAATTAATCATCTTGTATTTTATTTTCAAAGGAGATTCTAACCATGAATCTAAATGATTCAAGAATTAATCCAAATATTATAAAAAAAAATTATTTCTCTGTTTTTTTTTAAAAAAAAGTTTGTTCTAATTAGCTTTTATTTCAGTGAAATGTTAAAAACTATCCATGAAACATAGTTGAAGGAAATCACCACAAGCTTATAAAAAGTTTGAAACTCTTACAACAGATTTGATTGAAATTTTTCATTTACAAATATGAACTACAAATTCTTCATTATTGAAGATTGCCCAAAAAATAAAACTTTCAGAGAAGTAGTTGAAGAAAAAATTCAGAGAAACTTACACTAAAGAATTGGAAAATTGAATTCAAGATTTTTTGAGCGAGATATCGAGTATTTGGCCTAAACTCCTATTTTTCAAATTGAATATGATTTAGGCTCAAGCTCAATATTTCATTGGTATTAAAGTGTCGAAGAATAATAATTTGGCAGCAAAGATCCTGAAAAAGCGAAATAACGAATGTTGAGAAGCGTAAAGAGACTATATTATAATAGACAATTTCACGCTATTTCTGTAATAAGTTTACGGGATGAGCTCGTGCTTCCAAACTAGAATTGATTTTGTGTAAAAATCGTTAAATTAAATTAGGAATAAAATAATGCATACATCAAGAATAAAATCGAGGGAAACATACTTTGAGACGAAACCGCCAACATTACTCACTAATATCATCTTCGATTTCAATATTGTCAAAAATTCCCCTTCATAACCACGACACATTCTCAGCATGACACTTTCCATCCCGGAAAAAAATTCAACAGCTCTTTGAATTCTTGCCGTATCCAATTCCGTAAAATCACAACAACTAAAAGTTATTCGACGCAAGGATTTAGCGCTCTCGCCTATACTCAAAGCTTCCAATATTTCCCCAAGACCACTCCTGCATGATGAAATCTTAAATTCTCGCAGGTAAGCATTGTGTTGTTGTGCTTTAATAATAGTTACTATTTGGGTTGTCTCAATAATTGCCTCTGCTAGTGACAACGCATTCGCTTTCGAAAACCAAATTGTTCTCAATTTATGCTGTGCATTAGCAATTGCTGTGTAAATATCCACTAACGGAACACTTCTCCCTTCTGTTCCTTTAAAATATCTTTTCCTTCTATCCAACGATTTATCATAGAAACAAGAGTTCAACAATAGATGCTCCAAATCTTTAGAATTCTGAGCAAACATTCGTATCAAGGCAAATAATAAAACATAGGCATCATGTCCATCATTCTTCGTTGCTCGTTTTAATTTCCATTCCCAGATTGCGCCCAAAATTTTTTTATCATCCAAAGAACGTAAATGCTGAGTGTAATTAAACAACTGTGGTGACTTTCTATTTGGCAAATATATTGAAGTTCTTTCTAACAAATCTGATTTTTCGCTCGATGAAAAACATGTAATATATACATCAATTATTTTAGCATGTTTCTCTTCTCGTTTTTTTGGATCCAATTTTCTCAAAGTGCTGATTAAGTCGAATGGATTTCTCCATAACATTGGAATTACTATACGACACCATAATCGACTCACGAGTAAACATGAAAATAAAGAATTGGCATCAGACTCGAAATTTTTAAGAATGTTCGGAAGAAGGTCGATTGGTAAAGGTGGTGCCATTTTTTGTTTTCGGTAAAAAGTTTAGAAATCTGGGTTTTATAAAGGAACAAATGTGGTTAACAGGGTTGTCCACTTATGAATGTCAATAAGGATACCAGACACCGGCATAAATGATTAAATATTGTTGTATGCATTAAAAATTAGGTGCATTAAGGTTTGGGCAACTCCATACATGTACATGGGATGATAAGGAACTAATTAATTTGTCTACTAGCTAAAAATAACGACCCAGAAAAGTAAGATTCTCGTGATCATCAAAATTTTCACCCAAATTTAGTGGATTACAGATCAATAAAAATCAAAGGGAAAAAATAATTTTCTGTTAACCAGATTTCAAAATATATATTATAATATATGGAGATACCTAAATCGACAAGAATTTAAATGTTCACTGTTCAAATAACCGACCATTTAAATATCAATCAACCTCTATCGTTTTTTAAGGAGGGATTCTTACAAATTTAATATCAAATGATGATTGATGACGCCAGAAATATATTAAACTATTACTGAGTAATTTTTTAGATTATAAAATAAAGCCTTTTAAAGTTTCAATAAAAATATTTATGTTATTTATCTTCCAAAAAGCCTTTGCTCAAACATACTTCTCTTCTCAAAGAAGCTACAACTTTGATTTCTAAAAGGGAAATGTGTCCAACAGATACTCGTGAAGTCAAGATTAAAGTGGGTGATCGTATCCCTCAAGACGTTTACTTTGGGGTGTTGGATGAAAATAGCACAGAGCCGCGGAGAGTTACCGCTGAAGATTTGTTTTCCGATAAGAGAGTTGTATTGTTTGGAATTCCTGGTATATTTGAAGCTGAATTTATTTTTAAATTAGAAGATAATTATCTCATGTGATCCTTCACAGAAAAAGGGAAGATTAGTGTGTTAACGATGAGGCTTGCCTTTTTTTCATTTAAAGGTGCCTTTACTAATGTATGTAGCTCGAAGGATCTTCCCGATTTTCTTCAATTTTATGAGAAATTTAAAGAAAAAAGTATCGATATTATTGCCTGTGTTGCCATCAACGGTGAGAATTTGATTATTATTTTTTATAATCTTTATTTTATGTCATTTAATTCTCGTTCTAACTTAGACTGGTCACTAAATTGTATAAACTATAGATCCTTACGTCATGCGTGAGTGGGGTAATGCTAAAAATGTAGACGATAAAATCTTGATGCTTTCAGATGGCGACATGACATTCCATTCCGTCTGTGGTCTTCTTCAGAAACTTCCATACTCTGGTGAGCGTGGTCGACGTTTTTCCATGTTTGTCGACGATGGCGTGGTAAAATTGTTGAACGTTGAAGAGCCTGGAGCCCTCAATTATACAATCAGTACGTCGTCAATTCTGTTGGAAAACCTCGAGGAGATGGAAAAATGAGTTTTGGAATAACTCTAATATTATATGCCAATTGCTATTGTTTCAGAATAGTAGCGTAATATGTTTGATCAATGTTAGTGCCTTTTTGGAAATATAATTACTAAATTAAAGGCACGATGAAATGAAATTCTCGTTGATCAGTTGTCTTTGCACCAGGCCTGCACTTCAAAACCATTTTTTGAAATTTACATATTTACTAATCCTGCAAACTAAGCACATTTGGTTTCTGGAAAAGAACGTGAGTGACTCACTCGCGCTAAATTTAGAAAAATGTTGCCTATTACCTCATTGCGTAACTTTATGGCCTTATCTTTCGAATTTGCTACTTGCAGAGTGTTACTACAAATTTTCAAATTATTGGTTCTAATCATGTATCATACAAAGTTACAAATAGAATATTTAACCCTTGGACTGGTTTTGGTTTTTTGAATAATAAAAATTCCCTAAGATTAGATTCGTCAAAAACCAAAAAATTGTTTTACTTAAAGCTCTACCCGGATTTCAAATGCTAATTTGTTTGGTACATTGTGATAGCAAGAAACTGGTAAATTAGTCAACACTTTCACAAATCTAAAATTAGTAGCCCCAAATATTATGTTTACATAATTCACCCTTATATCGATTTGTATACTCTATTTTTAGTTCAAACTCTAAAATTTTTAATCGTCAATTTTGTTTTTGTTGACGAATTTTTCTTGAAAATCTTTGCAATCAAACTTAAATATTTCTTCAATTGAAATTGCCAACATATCTTCTAAATTGGCCAACAACAAAGAGCACTTTTTCTCACGATAGTTTATTACGCTCAAAAAGTAAAATTACTGGAAAAAATTGGAAAATACTATTTTGATATTATGAGAAATCAGATTGAAAAAAAAGCTCGATTGCCGAAGAAAAAAACGAAAATGAATCAAGTATCACCAGTTTTTTTTGCCTCTCTGATATTCAGGGCACATATTTCCATATAGAAAACGTATAATAATAATAATAATAATAATAATAATATTTATTAATTTTTAGAATTAAAAATTTTTAAAAAGTATTTCTAAAATGATTAGTTTTATTTTTACCAATTGAAAATAGTAAATCAATACCAAAAGATTATCTTGGAAAGAATATATTATTTTCAAAGAATTGTTTGGAATTAAATAAATATTAGATTTTTGTAAAATATATGACATTCTATTTTTTAAAAGTTATTTTTTTAAAATAGATTCTTATTGAAATTAAACTTTCTCGGGAAATTGGTCTGTATAGAAGGAATTGTCACCCGATACTCCAAAGTTCACAAAACCATTTAAGTTTAAATCTTTCATTAATTTAATTAAAGTTTATAACTTTAGTAAAAAAATATGCAACCTTTTTGAATCACTAATTACAAATATTTGCACACAAATCTTTCATGAGTTTTTCTCAAGTCATTGGCTAATGAAATGGATTTTCAAAAAGGTTCTTTATTGAATTAATAAATGGTTTTTTAATTTTTATTTAGCTTTTTAACTGAAACTTCTCATTGATTTTTCTTTACCTGATGAGACTATAATAATTATCGATATTTTTAACTGCAAGAAAAAAGCAAACTTTTTGATTTAGAATCTCTCAAATTTATTATTCAATTGACCAGTTATTATACTTTTAGTTTATTTAATTTTTAATTTTCAATTTTTAATGCATTATCTGCTTCCAAATTTTAACTTTTCATTAAATCTAAATAAATCAAATTCTAAAGTTCTTGAACTCCAAATAAGGAGAGTAAAAATATTATTCAGGGTAAACTCTATTATGATAGGCATTTTTTGTATTGAGTTATGCTCCACAATGCATGAAATGTTGATAACACCAAAAATTCCCGTCTATAAACTCGAATGAGTGGCTTAAAATGTCGTCAAATATTTTTCTAAAGGCTTCATTATCTACCTTTTAACTCTTCTAATTTCTTGCAGAAATGCAAAGAAAATCAGTGCATCAATAATTTACTTATGCATAGCATACACATATTTATGAAAGGTTTTTATTTTTTTTACATTTCACTAGGCTAATAATATTATTACAATATATTAGATTTTTTACAGGGGGAGGGGAGGGGGGAATTACAAGAATTGAAAACATTCCAATTTTTAAATCGAATAAAAATTGATTCACTATAATCAATTTAAGTTGGTATGCCAAGAACTGCTTAGGGCATAAGAAATTTTATTACAAGTTGAATCTACTAGATTATTTTTTATTTCTATATTTTTGATGAACAGGTTTATTTTTAAAAATACTTTTTTCTCTAAAAACACAATCAGTGTTAAGTAACTGAAGTTATGAAATTATATTTTGGATAAAAAAACAATTGAATGTTGGCATTAGAACTTTGTACCCTATTTTTCAATGCTAAAATATTATGTAAAATTTGAATTAACTCATTTCGATTTAGCTTTATCAAGAACCCCATAAACAAATTTTTGAGTAACATAATAAAGAAATTTGTTCAACTTTAACTTGAACATTTAGAGGTTTTTGAGAATTGTAGAAATTCAATGAAACATATTACATACCAAAAAAAAAGAAGAAATTCAACCTACGATCATATATATATATATCCAAAAGATCTCATAAACTTTTTTGCTTTAGTTTCTTTCCAGCCTCTCCTTTAGACTAAATATTAGTGAAAAACACACTCTCGTTTCAACACAAAAATTGGCAAATGAATACGCTAATAATTTCACATCCATCGAAAAAACCATGTACCAGCTGGGCCGTTTTAAACAATATTACAAAATATGATTACACCTCAGAAAATAAAGAACATAAACAATATATTCCACGCCCCGATAAATATGAATGCGACTTTCATCCTGGCTACGACAAGCTCTTTTATGTTATATTAATTTATACTATAATCATATTGATGACATCACTATGTTTCCTTTATGTCCGAAATTATAAGTTAAAACATCCATGGCTCTTTCCCAAGTCCAGAGCACGAGGATTGATTCGAATTAGACCTCAAGAGGCATTTCATATATTTTGTAGTTTGTTTTGTTTAAGTAAGTCCTTTGAAACAGATGTTCATAATGTTTTACTTGGAATAAAGCTCAAAGATTTCTTAATTACCAAAGCAACTATTACCGATATTGTTGTCGTTTTGAATTCATCGTATTCGAACATGGGATATATAATGGGTAGGTCTTCAAAATTTACGCTCATACAACTAAAAATTTTCGATTTGCAAAAATTTCAACGTGTTTTTACTTTTAATTTTCTAGTGGGGGCAAATTTGCCATACATTATTGGTACTTCTTTAGTGGCTTTATATCCAATAGGTTTATGTAATGTTTATTTATTAAATTTCTGATTCTGATCCTTTTCCAAACTTGCTCATAACTTCTCTCCCGTATAACAGTCCATTCACTAAACACAATTGACGATGAACACTTTTCAAAAGTTTCTTGTCTACACAATAAACACGTGATTGACGGAATCGGAATTTTTCTTTTCATAGGTCCAATCATCAGCATCCTTCCAGTATCCTATCTCAAAGGATCATATTTGAGCAAAAATGACGAGGATTCGGCCAGAAATATTGAAAGATTGGTCAGCGCGTTATGGATTTTTTGGATAGTGATACAGATGGGTGTGCTCCTTTTCTTCTGGTGGAAAATAAATCACGTTTTGAAGTGTCAGCTTCAAAATTTAAAGAAGGAAAGTGAGCCTGAGTCTATTCAAAAGTATGTGCAGATCAAATCTGTTTCCTACTAAAAAATTATCTCGATCCATTGATTTTTTTACACGCTCTTTTTTCTGAAAATTCTTTCTTCCTATTTTTGTAGCTAACTATAGTGGTTGGAAGTATCGCATTTCTTTTTTTATCAGAATTACTCTCCAATTGCTTGGTAATTTCCTTGGGAAAGAAGGCATGGATATTACGATCAAGTTTGTTTTTTGACATCTTTGACACATTTGCCGTCCCCATATTTTCCCAAATTGGTCAAATTACCATAATATACAAGTAAAGAAGTTTTTTTTGGGTTTTGATTCTTAATCTTTAAACCTTAAATAACGGTATCTTCACTTACTTTCTCTCTAGCGGACTCAAATATCATAAGCTACCATACGCTTGTAAGTTGTCGTTCAGTTTTAAGAAGCAGCCGACATGTAGTCTTAAAAATCAACCGATAAACGGTAATATGAAAGAGCAAGATAATCTAAATAGTCCCATGACAGCATCTCAACTCGAAAACACATACACTTTAATCTTGGCAACTTCTGCACAACCGGGATTACATAACATTCTCTTAAAAAACACCGAAAACTCTTCACCAATTACTCCAGATTTTCGCAGTACTTTAGGAATCGACGAAAATTCATTTACCTCACTTTTATCAACTAATCCTATTCACCAATCCCAAGATTTAAATGTAATTCATTCGTCATCAACTATGTCCGGGAGTAATACTAACATCATATCAGTTTAAATCCTACATCTTAAGTCGTTTCATGGATCTGAAAGCTTTTAAATAAATCCCAATCATGATATCAGAAATTGGTTATGATATAATTGAAATGGTCTCTTTATCTAGATCTGTTGCTACTTCGAAGAGACACAAGGAATGATATCAACATTGAACGATCGAAATATTTAAGAAATATCAAAAGAATCATACTTTAAGATTATTCCCGTTAAACTTGATAGCTATTCTTTGAATGGCATCAATAGAAGTACTAACTCGGGCTTGAAATTGAAATGCCATAATAAAGAAATAGCTGCTGTAGAATTATTATTATTCTAAGATATTGATTAGCAAAAAGATATTTCCTGGTGAAAATATTTGCATCTATGTCATATCAGTAGCCCAAATATCCCCACTATCAATAATAGATTTCTTTGAATTCAGTCTCACTTTGGCGTTAACAAAGGATTTTCCGAAAAAAGTTATCAAATGGGTCGATCCAAGTTTTAAATCTTCAAATGTGGGAATAACCTTAAAAAAGATAACAGCTCGGAGCCTGGTTGAAAAAGTACCTTCGGAAGACACAAAACGAAACAATCACTTATCAAATCGCGTTAGTAGTCGACTTAAAACAGATAACTGGGATTCAAAAAAATAAACATACACTATCAAACGGTTAGTTTTTGTTTAGAGATTAATAATTGTTGGAGTATTCTTAATATAATGTTTTGTTAAATGAAACCCTATAAAGAGAGGCTCACCTAGCTTTGAAATTAATTCTTTCATTCTCCGTTTTACTTCGAAACCTGTTCATTATTTATTTTTCATTTTACTTTCACGTCTTAAAATCATAATTAAATATCATTTTTTCGTATAATTATGGAGAATATTAATATGTTAATTCCTCAGCAATCAAAATTTACAGCCAGTGACAGAATTGTGTTAAACGTTGGTGGTGTTAAGGTAATTTGTCTTGAGTCAAGAAACGAAACATAAATCTTTTCTCATTTCTGAATCTTATTCTAGTACGAGACCTATAGGTCAACATTGACAGCATACCCGGACACACTGCTAGGAACAATGTTTCAAAATCGAAATTCTGAATTGTTGAATTTGACGAACGGCAATGAATACTTTATCGATCGTTCCGGGCATCTCTTCCACTTTATAATGCAATTCTACCGAACAGGTTGTCTAGTGTGGCCAAAAGAAGGTGCGAGTCATTTGCTTATCGATTGCCAAGAATTTTTGTTTGTATGGGCTGACAGCATCTTTCTTTTTAAGGTTCATCAATGATGCCAATCGATCGGCGTGAATTGAGTGAAGAGTTAGACTACTTTCTAATTCCAAGAATTCATCCATTTGATGAACGAATCGGTCGAGAAATCAACAATTTTACTGAATCCTTGATTGATGCCTTACTTTCCGTACTTTGGGCAAAACAACCGAACTCTGGGGAATTTATCGAGATCAATTTTACCTTTAAAATTCTACAATACAGTTCCGTTAGTTTCTTTTCCAAGGATGATTCATTAAGCTATGATCGTCTCAGGTCCTTTTTAAAGAGTGATCGAAATAACACAATTTATATGTTTAAACAATTTGGCGAAGAAATTGGAAACCGTCTAGAACGAGATATTCCTGGATTTAGTTGGACACTTGAAGAATTAGAAGAAACCCAAAATTGGATTCATCAGAAAGGAATCCAGGGTAATGTAAGAATGGTTTACATAATGGAACGACAAGCGATAAGACACCTTGTTGCTTAGTTTTTAAAATGGGCCACAGACGAGAAATTGTAATTTGGGTGGTTTAATTAAAATTTGTAGGCTTGATGTAAATATTGTAGGATTTTGTACAGGTCTATGAGAATTGTTCAAGTGGTAGGTTTAATTTATTGCTATATTCTATTACATGGACGGTTACTTCTTATTTTCTTTTCTTTTCTTTTCTTTTTGTAATTACTTTTTATTTCTTTTTTGTAAAAAATGAATAAGTATTCGGACATTTTACTTTCATTAAAAAAGGAAATCGAAAATTGGCCATAAAATTTCTAAGCTGATAAAAAAAATTATTTATAAAACAATTCTGAGATTTAAAAGTATCAAATTAGCATAATAAAGAATAATTTGATTTGACCCTTTATAAATTTTTAAAAATTGAACCTATTTTTTCATTTTTCATTAATTTTATAGAAAGCTAAGAAAATCAAAAAAAAAATTTCAAATGTTTAATGTTCATTCAGATATTATATTTAAAAATATATTAAAAGGAATTATTTACTAATTCATTACAAAAAGTTAAACCATTATAAATCAAATAATAATTCATTAATAAGTTATATATTCAATTTTTTTTACCCATCAACACTAATCATAATTTTTTTTACTTTATTTATTCTTGAACCTGTTTTTAATTAAAACTTGTTACTTTATTTTAATAAAATTACAACTTCTTGACAAAGAAAGCAAGTTAAATCTTAATTTAATAATTTTTTGTGTTTTAATGTTTTGTGTGCTTAGTATCTTGGAATATTGTTTAAAATATTATAAATATTGTCTAAAATGTTTTATGAATTTAGTTAATTTTTTGTATTTTTAATTTGATATTTAAAAATAAACAAAAAATTATAGAATTAATATTTGTAATTAAAATAAAAAATCTTTTAAAATTATTTTTTAATATTTATTAATAGTAGTAAATATTTTTTTGATTTAAATTAACATATATTCTAAATAAATTTCTTTTATTATTATTATTATTATTATTATTATTATTAGTGGATTTTTAGCTCTTAATTATTTTTTTGATTTATACGTTTTTTTGATATAAAGTCAATTTTTGTTTACCAAAAAGCAATATATCTTACACTAATTTTTACTTTTTTTATTAGGTTTAAAAAATATATATTTTTTAAACTTTATAATTACCAAGATATTTAATATATTAATTTTTGAAAATATAATATTACACTTTCTTTTAAGACTAAAAATTTTAATTGTTACATTGAATGTTAAAGATATTTGTTAATTTTTTTATCGAATTTCAACATTTAGCTGTACTTTTTAGATAGAAATTAAAATTATTTTTCTTTTTAAATTTAAAACCAATATTACAATTTTTTATAATTTTTAAAGAGTTAAATTTCAATTTTAAAATTGTATAATCTTTACAAAGAGAATATATGTAAAAAAATTTTTATATATATTAACAGGCGATAGGTTTAAAATCATCAATAATAGAAGTTCCTGTAAACTTTAATATCCAGTATTCGTGAATTTAACACACATAACATGTCTATTAGGAAAATATAATCAAAAATTACCATATATATATTATGAAATTTTGTGAAATGAAAATTATGGAAAAAACAAAACCTTGAACTTTTTTATATGTTTTTGATTTAAAATTGATCACAAAAATTCCGGTGTTAAACATTTCACACAATATATATAAATATATGCTTACTGGTTAAGAAATTGGTACAAAGATTGTTAAGATAATAAACCATATAACCAAAAATTTTCATAATTAATTTATTTACTTTCCTCCTTTCTGAAGCAATCAACCTAAAATTTCAATAAAAGTCTTAGAGTAATATAAATGTGGTACATAGAAATCTGAGAAAATAGTTTGAAATAGAAATTTGATTTTATAATGCACAAACTTGTTTTGTTTAAATTAAAAATTCAAATTTTATTTGCCATTTAGAATTTAGAATTTTATTATTAGACACACACACACACACAAGTAACTTTAAATCGAGTTAGATTATTTAATCTCCAAACTTTAAATAATACACAATTGTTTACTGAATGGGATTCCAAATCACTTACTTATATAGTGAATTTAAAAACCGGCTTTACATCGTAAAAGGATATTCATTTTTCAAGGCGGTGAAATGCATTCAGAAACAAGAATTTTCCGGAAAATAGTGAGAACTCCGTAAAAGTGAAGCTTTTTCACAAAAAAATATTTAAATTAACTTTAGAAATTTTCAATGTTTCTGTTTTGAATCGATTATTTTTCTATTAAATTATCAATTTCAATAAAAAGATTTTGGCAATTGGTGAATCCTAAATAAATTTTGAGATGAAATTGATTTGTGAATTGTAAAAAAAAAATCCAAATAAATAACCATTTGCACATTGTTACACATATTTTTTTATCCGAAATTTTAATGTATCACATAAAAATTAAAGTTTTCTTTTTAACCCTCAATACCCCCGTCATGTCACATTTGGTATGACCAATCGTCCGTACAATTCAAGTTGTCTTCCATACGACCTAAATTTAATTATTTAGGGTTGCACTATTTGGAGAATTTCTCACAAAATATCATTAATAAAAAGAAATTAATGTAAAACTTTTATGATGAGTTCATTCTAAAAAATTCAAAGTGAATTTTTAGAAATGATAGCAAATGACATCACATCCCCCTAGTTCCCAGTGTTGAAAGAATGTATTTGAATAATTGAAATCTTTTTGTTAGAAAAGTAAATTTCTTCAACTTAAATGTAGATCTGGTTGTTGTTCATATAGTTAAAAAAAAAACTTTTAATTTTCTAAATACTCTCACCATTTAGTTTGACAAAGCCAATAGTGGGAAACGGCATTGATTTTTAGTGTTTCCTAAAAACTGTCTGCTAAGAAAGTTGGCTTTTTAGTTCAAAAAGGGAATTCTTCAAATAGATGGTATGATTTAATCAAACAATGAATCTTTTAGCATTAATACCATTTCAAAGTTTCACAAAAAAGTGTAATTTATTTGTCATTTGTGGAATGACACGCTTTTCAACTTGCATACCATTGTTAGTGTGTCACGACTTTCATTGTCAAATCGAGTCGAGGCAGATTTTATTGAAATAACAACGAGTTAAAATGATTTTTTGGCTTTTTGCTTTGTTCTCCTCTGTTTAAAAAGCCTGATTTGTTGTTAAATGCCGGGTTTTTAATTATTAAAAAAATGTTCAGACCAGAGTGGCCACTGTTCATTCAATTTATGCAAAAAGAAATTCAGCTAATTAAAATCTTCCAGATTTATCAAAAATATAGGATCTCCAACTACTAAAATTTCCAAATTAAAAGTTCTTTGTTGAATTTATTATTATTATTATTATTATTATTATTATTATTATTATTATTATTATTATTATTATTAATCAATGCAACAAAGAACTATAATTAAGTTTCCTTTGTTTATAATAGTCTTTCTTTGACAAATTATTCCATTTCATGAAATGTTTCTGGTCTTTTCTTACGGCTTCAGTAATACTTCCTGTCAAGTTTGTGATTGAAAATGAGGGGCTGTAAATAGGCTGATTGAATTTCTTGCTTGAAGGCAATGTAGAAGATGAATCTAAAACATACTCCTGTCAATTTTATTAAATGAGTATTTTTTGCCGGATTGAACATTTTTTTATCAAAAATCAAAAATCTTGAAATCAATCAATAAAATTATTTTATCTTTGAGATCACGTCATCGATAATCACCTACGTTGTTGCCGTGAGGTTATCCCATTTTTAATGTCTCATCATTTGATACAATTCCTTGATTTTGTGTTTAAGAATAGACGAAATGGGTATATTGAAAAAAGAAAACTCAGGCAAGAACCAATTGAGACAGATAATAAGGCTTTTGTGAAACTTAAAAGATTTCAAACTTTATAAATACATAAGAATTAGTGTTGAAACCTGAATGACATACGGAGGCCTTTTCTCGCCAAAAAATTAAATCACTTTCTCTATGTTCGGCTTCCTTTTGCAAGTTTCTTTCAAATATTATACTTTCACTTTCATTTAAGTACTATTAAACGCATACACACTCATTTTTAATTTTAACCTTTTCCTTGCCCAAACAAATACAACAAAATGCCACCTCATAGACAATTTCAAGGTTTACCCTTCCCCCATTCTCCCTCCGAAATTTTTATCCAAAGAAAACAAGATATCGAACAAAACCAAAATTTAAAATCTTCGGTACGCGTGTGTCTAGACAATACACTTGATCCTCCACGTTTTACTCTGTTATTCTCTAGCCATGAATATCCTCCATTCGAAACTACGTTGCATAGTGTGGAGGAACTTGTTAAAAAATGTAATAATCAAAGGAGTCCCAATTCATGGATGATATTTCGTATGACTATTCAAAAAGCCATCACTGAGACTGGACTTCGTATAACACGTGGCGATGTTTCTCGTCTTGCTGGGAAAGCATGGAGAGAAAGCCCAATATATATTCAAGAAAAGTTTAAAAGCATTTTTCTACAAGTGAGAGAGCGTCTGAAAATTTTGAATGAAAATTTGGTAATGCGAGATATTCTTGATATGAATGTTTCGATTTCAGAAAAAAGTGAGAGAATCTTTTAAAATCTTTTCGTGTGTATTTTCTTCGTGGCCTCAAAGAAATTTTAATCACATGAGTTCTTAAATTGAATAGGTCATCGTCTCAAACCATCATTCCAAACAGTTAACACAAATCAGGGGCCAGAAATTTTTTCATTTTTAGACCCCAATATTCAGCCTTTTACAACCTCTTATTCATTGCAACCTGAACAACAACAACATCCTTACCCATCTGAAATATCCACAAATTTACAAAATCCTCATATGATCGATTTTCTATCGCAAAATAATATATACCAATTATCGGAAACTCCAGTATTACCACAAACCACTTTTTTTCTTGATCCAGCCTTGGAATTCAATCCATCAAAAATCTCAAGTATTCAGTCAACGATTGTTGGTGACCATTTTAATGAACATCATTTAGATAACAAGGTTCTTTCCGATAGTCAAGATTATCTAAACTCCTCAAATACAAGTGAAATTTTTCATGGATACTGCAACTCGAGTTTTCACAATTAAAAGCTAACCAAATTATGCTGCGGTTTCTAGAGAATTTTTATTAAAAATAAGCAAGTTTGATAAACCAAAAACCTGCAAAACTTTTGGCTTAAAGAAAAAGAACTTTAAATTTCTATCCTCTTTTAAGAAGATTCCGCCCAATTTTTTAAGTTTTCCAATCAAAGAGTTAAATTGAATCCAATATAAATATTTAAACAAAAAAATTAGTTTCCAAGATCTGCTGAAAATTTTTATATTTTTTCAATATCAAATACGGGTTTAATTGGATGATTTCATAAATTATGACAATATATTGAAGAGTAAAGTTTTATAGCACAGCAGAAACATCTCCGTAAACGATGTTATGCACTGCTTTAACGACATCCTCTTTGTGATATTAATAAACTTGTTTAAACGTCGTGATCCATTTTTAAGAGATTTCTAAGCAATTTAATCAGCTAAAATATCGTGAAGGAGATTGTCTAATTGAGAATACAAATTACAAATCAGAAACACTTGATTCAAATGAATACACTCAAGAGCTAAATATATGTTTTTAGTTTAAAGCCACACAGTTGACCCTTTTAAATTTCTTTTTCGATATATATCACATTTGATGTATACTCTATCAAATTTAATGAAACCAGTGGCAGGTTTTGATTCAATGTAAAAGTAATTATAACAAACCTCTTGGGTGCTTTTTAACCTTATCAATGACATCATGCGACACTATAATAGAAATACTATAACTATTTTAATATCAAAATTATAAAAATAACAAGTACATTGTAGATTAACCCAATTTGGAATACAAGAGATATCAAAAGATAAGCACACTATAGTAAAAAAATAACTGGCTAAAAAACTTTTGAGAAATGCTGAATTTTAATATTTTTGGATAAACTAATATCTAAAATTAAGTTAATAAAATATTCAATTACTTGGGCTTTACAAATAAGATAAATAACATTGTTATTATTAACAAGATCTATTTAACAAAATTATTTATTTGTTTTTAGCATTTATTTTTGTAATTAAAAACTTTTGTAGATCTTTTAAAATTCTAAATGTATAATAAATTGGCCAAATGTGATGTGAACTGAAATTTTTATTAAATTTTTAACTACTAAATAGAAGTCTGATTTTTAAATAATTTCTAAAGATTTTAATTTTCGTGAATTTTTAAATGTTTTTACTTTTAATGCTTTATTTTTGTTATTAAATATCAAAATAATTGTATTTAAATTAAAAATTAAACCTGACTTTGACTTGTATTTTTTATTTTTGAAAGATATACTTATCAAGTTAATAACTAATATTTTATTGTTTTAATTAGAAAATCTTTTTTAAAGAAATTTATATATATCTAATTGAATCTTAAATTAAAAAGTCAATTATTATTTTTAAAATTTAAAGAAAACATTGAAGAATTATTGCGATTTTAAAATAAATAACCAGTAATTTAACATTAATAATAAATTAAAAAATCTTAATTTTAAAATATTTAATTATATTAAAGTTGTTATTATTAATTAAAATAAGATTAATATTAAATTTTTAATTTTTATATTGTTTAAACTAAAAATTCCAAAAGTTAAATCAAATTTTTTGTTATTTATTTATTAATTATTTATCTGAATTTTATTATTAGATTGTAAATAAAATAACAGTTATTTAAAAAGCAATAGCAAATATAAAAGCAGTTATTAAAAAAAATGTATTTTTTATTTTTATGTTTAATTAATTTTTAAATTGCTTTTATATATTTAGTTACTTTTTTTAAGTTTTGAATTTATTATTTTGAAAAAAAGTTTTAGCTTTTATTGATCATATTATTAACAAAAACAAAATTATATTAAATTTAAAAAAAACAATTAAAAGTTCAAAATTTTCTAAAACACAAAATTAGTATTAACTTTTTATTATTAAAAATTTATAAAATTACTAAATTATTTAATTACTTATTTTACAAAAATATAAAATATTGTTATGGGTTGGAGTAATAAGCTAACAGATAGCAAAAGAGAACAAAATTGTAAGGTAATGAAAGAAATTAAAGGAATTCAATTTCAAAGAGCGAATTAAATGAGTATGAATTCAATGTATAAGATTAGTTTCATAAAATATCTCAGTTACTATACTTTTCAAAAGATAACTGAGGAATCTAAAGATAGAGGGATAGTCTATTCTGTTAATAAATAATCACACTAGTATAATTCTATGTCTTATGTCAGCATTCTTAGAATTCAATATCAGGTATCAAATATATTCTTTAGTCATATTTTATTCAATAATCTTCAAATACTACAATTATATGTTTTAGAAAAAGGTAAAAAATAACCAACAAGTAATTTTTTATCTTAAAATATTTAAATAGTTAAAAGTAAAAAAAGAGAAATTAGCAATAAGAAAAGAATTGAGATGAAAGTTGTTATTTTATTTATTTTATTTTCTTGATTTCTGACATGCTTTTCTATAGCTAAGAGATTCATTGCTTATATAACTATTAAAAGTAGTTAATGATCAAATCAATAATTAGATTAATAATCAGGTTAATAATCAGATCAACAATCAAGTCATTAATTAAATCAATAATCAGGTCAATGATTAGGTTAATGATCAGATTAATGGTCAGATTATTAATCAGGTTAATGATCAATATCTAAAAATAGAGTGATTAATTATATGATATTAGTAACTAATACATATAATAATTAATAAAAAGTATGAGTTTCAACTGTAATATTATCCTCTTCAAAAAGATTAAGCTCTAGTGAAATTAAGATATTTATGATGTAATTTATTTGAAAAGTTTTGTTTAATTCAAAGCTAACTAGTTTATTGAAGTTTTTAATAAATAAAGTATATAATATTTAAGGCAAAATAAGTTTTGTATTCAAAAGACCAAATCTTTGTATTAAAGTTTTGGCTCTTTTAACAATAGTTAAAACTTTTGGGACATCTAATCATATAATGCCCAAAATTTTTGTCTGTATCTTTAAAGTTGTTTTTTTTATTAGTTTCATGTCTTCTATGATTTTACCAAAGTAACTATAGAGTTTTAATTGTCTTTCATATAACAAGTTTTTGTCTATGGGCAAGATTTCTTGGAATGTTTTTTCAATTGTGCTAAAAGATAGAAGTATAGCTGCTGTTATACTTTTCAACAAATATTTATCCATTTTACTACCAATTTTTTCTTTTTTGGTAGTGGTTTTTTTGGATTTAATAATAATATGTGTTCTATTATTATCAGTTATAGTGGTCTGTTTCTCAATGATCAGAGTAGCATTTGGATAGTTTTTGATTCAATACTTATGGAGAGTATAGAAGATATTTTGAATGTTTTAATTCAGAAAATAATTATTTATGTTGATTGAAAATATCTCTGTTTTAGGAAAAGTGCATTTATTTATACTTGATTTTTGCTAATTATTTGAGTCAGTATTACTACAATAGACAACTAATTAAGTCGTTTATAATATTTCTTAAGACATGTATCATGAACAAAACAATCATTAAAGATTGTTTTGGATTGATCTTAAAGAATATAAGAACCATTGTTTAAAACTTTGTTGACTAAAAAAGATTCTTTTTACTGGCTAAAAAATTTATTATCATAGATATTATCACTATCTGAATAGTATTCCAATACCAAATTACCAACACTTAAGGAAAGTGTTTTATAAGTTTTCTTTTTCTTAAGCTTTTTTTGAAACTGTTTTATCTTTTTAAAGACAATTATTTGTACTTTTACCAATAAGTTAAGAATAGTATCAAGTCTTTTTTGCAAAATATCTTTATAATTTCTTATTGTAATTTTTTCAAAGAGTATTGTTTCAATGTCAGTTTTTATTAATAATGTTGCTATGTATCTATAAAACAGATAAAAAAATTCATAACTTGTTATGTTATGATTCACAGTTTTATAAGCAAACAAAGCTAAAGACAGTACTTTGTCTTATAAGTTTGTTTTTTTACTGGTTTTGGCTAAGGTTTTACATAGTATTCTAATGAAATGTTTTATTAAGCTATTTGTTTAAAAATGGTAAAAGAAGAAAAGTTTATGATGTATTCCCATTTTTCTGCAAAGTTCTTTAACCAGTGTACTAAAAGAAACTCTTTTTCTATCAGATAAAAGTTCTTTGGAGCAGTTATGATAGCAAATAATATCTTCATAAATGAAGTTGGCTATTGAGACTGCTGTTTGATTTGATGTGGCTTTTGCTTCTATCTACTTTGTAAAATAGTTGATAGCTATAATAATATATCTATTGTCATTAGAAGTTATTGTTAACAGTCTAATAACATCTATACCAATTTTGTCAAATGATTGGCCAACAAAAATTGAATAGATATCTTCTTTCTTGTTGGATTTTTCTTTTCTTTGGCAAGTATTACAAGTTTTAATGTACTCAGCAATGTCTTTTCCTAAAATAGGCCAATAATAATAAGCTAAAGTTTTCTGAATTGTTTTTGTTTTTCCAAAGTGTCCAGCTAATGGATTAGTATACATGTTGTAGATTACAATTTTTCTTTCTTCAAATCTAATAACTTTTTGGGGACAGTTAGAATCTTTTCTATTTCTTTTGTAAAGTTGGTTCTAATGAATTAAATAGAAATTTGTTTGTTTGTGCAAATGTTCTTTTTGCTGTTAAGTGTATTTTAGTGGATATTGTCTTTTAACCAAAATTTCTATTAAGGCAGAATAGTTGTCCAAGTTTATTATTGTGTATGTTTATAAGAGTATTACTAATAATTAAGTTGGTTTGATTAAAAAGTTGTACTATCACTGAATGGTAAGTTTAGAAAAAACATTGGTGTTTTAATGATTTGCTTCTTTACAGTATTGAATATTATAGTCAAATTTATCTAAGTGAAGTATTCAGAAAGTTATTTATTTGTGTTTTAGCTTTTTTTTATTACACAGTCAAACCAAAGCTTAATGATCTGTTACTACTAGAAATTTCACACCAAGAAGATATTAGTCTCAGTAATTAGTAGTCCAAACTACTGTTAAGTATTCTTACTCAGTAACTAAATAGTTTTTTTCTGCTGGTGTAAAAGATCTACTGGGATATATTATAGCATGTTCTTTGTCATTTTTATCTTTTTAGAAAAAGACAGCATCAAGTCCATAACCAGATATATTAGTGTATAAAATAAAAGATTAGTCCAGATTTGGTTGTTTAAGAATTGGTTTAGTAACAAGTTTTTTCTTCAAAGTTTTAAAAACTTTTTGTTAATGAATGCCTCAATAATAATTGACATTTTTCCTGAGTAGCTAATTAAAAGAAAAGGCAATTTTAGAAAAATCTTTAATAAATTTGTGATAATAAGAAGCCAAACCAAGGAAAGAGCATAGTTTAGGAACATTTATAGATTGTTTAATGTTTTGGACTTTTTCAATTTTGGCTGGGTCAAGGAAGATTTTATCTTTTGTAATAAGATGACCAAGAACTAAGTAAATTGTTATTTAAAGAAAGATTTAATTAAGTTTATCTTAAGGCCAGTATTTCTAAGGAAATCAAAACCTTTTTACAAGTGTTTAAGATGTTCATTTCAGATTTTTGAGTATACTATTATGTTGTCCAAATAAGCAAGAACAAAGTTTTCTTTTACTAATTCAAACACTTTGTCCATTAGGCATTGAAAGATAAGAGAAGTATTAATGAGACCAAAAGGCATGACTGTGAATTCATATGTACCATACTTGGTAATAAAAACAGTTTTCTTTCTACTTTTTGAATTCATTTTTACTTGCCAGAATTTAGCAGTTAAGTTAATGATTGAAAAAAAAGCAGCACTATTAAATTTGTTTAACATTGTATTAATTTTGGAGAATAAGTACATGTTTCTTATAGTAATAATATTTAATTAGTAGTAGTTAACACAGAAACATAGGGTTCTATCTTTCTTAGATACTATTACAACTGAAAAAGTTCATTTACTCTTGGTTTTTTGTATGAATCCAAGATTTTTTATTTGAGTTATTTCTCTCTTGATAAACTCATCATTGTGCTGATTGAATTAATAAGACTTCAAATAAATGGAACAAGTTTTTTTGATGGTAATAGTGTGTTGTATCATATGGATTCATCCAGGAGTGTTATTTTTTTTTGAGATAACTGGGCTATTTCTAGCCAACAGATTTTTAATGACTACTTTTCTTTCTTCAGAAAAGAGTTTTTTTTGTTCTACTGCAAGTAATTAGATTTCAGGTGATTCATTCTCAAAGAATTTTTGTACTTCTCTTAGTTTTTCTTTGAGTATCAAACTAATTGGCTACCAATCTTTGTAATAGATCAGACAAAATTTGTATTTATTACTAAGAGAATACAAAGATTTATTGCACTAGTATCTAACATAAAGACCATGTTATTAATAATTGTATTTGGTTTTTTTGCTAGATTTTCTGTCAAAAATTCTTTTGAGTATGTCATAGTAGGGCCAGCAGATTAATTTGTTATTTACAATGATTCTTTTTTTGTCAGCTTTGACATTATCTAGTGGCTTGTTATTGCTAATGAAGATAGTATAGGCAAGTTTAGCAGTTTCTTTTTGTTTTTCTTGATCTTTTTTTCATTGCTCTTATCATCATCTGATTCATTTGATTGTTTTTCTTTTTGGTTTGCTTGGATGCTAGAGAGATTGTCTAATAATAGCACTTAACTACAATAAATTTCTTACTACATCTAATAGTTAACTCACAAAGTTTATAGTCAAGTAGTGCTTTGGCTTTCTTAAGCCATTCATTGCCAACAATTATGGTATACTTTTTTGCTTCAGATACTCCTATGTCAATTTCAATGTTGATGCCATTGATGGGAACAGAAACAGCTTTGGCTATACCTAAGTCTTTCTTCTTATTACTATGTATATTGGTCATAGACTGGGTAGAAGATTTATTAATCTTTCTTTCAATGGCTTTCAGAAAGTGTTTGGCAATTATACTAACAGATAATTCACTGTCTAAGATCAAGTCAATAAAATAACCAGTCACTTGGGCTTTGCAAATAAAAAGGGTAACATTGTTGTTATTAACAAGTCAAGTTTGGCAAAGGCACTTGTTGGTTTTTGGTATTTTTTTTTTGAAATTAATGATTTGTGAAGATTTTTTCTGAACTGTAAATGAATTATTAGTTGGCCAAATGTAATGTGTACTGGGGTTTCTATGAGATTTTTAACAATAGAATAGAAACCAGATTTTAGTACTATTTCTGGAGATTCTAATTTTGGAAGATTTTTAAAAACTTTAGTCTTTGGTGGCTCATTGTTATAAACAATTGATGTGGATACTTTATTTGGGTTCAGAATAAAATCAATCTTAGCTTTTTTTTTCTTTCTTGTTGATTTAGAAATATTGATTACTAGTTCATCTATGTCATAGTTATTATTAATTAGGTTAAAAACAAAAAAAGAGTTTTCTTTTAGTTGGTTTGTACTCTTACCCTTTAAAAATGCACCTACTAGTTTAAAGACTGATAAACAGTGGCTTTAACTAAAGAATTCTTTCCAAAGAAATTAATGTTAGCATGATTGAGTCTTTGATTGAGTACATTATTGTTGTTAATTCTGTTGTTTTAATTATCATTATTTCTAAGAGCTAAAGAAGGCAGAGGAGAATTGTTGCAATCTTTGAAAAAATGTCCAGTTAATCCACAGCAATAATACACAAGTGGGCCACAATTTTGTTGTCTTTGATAAGGGGGTTGCTGGGGCTAATTAAAGTAGAATTCATATCTGGGTCTTTGAAATTGTTAATTCTTTTTGACTGCTTGAGCTAAGAGTTCTAATAACCAGACAAAATTGGCTGTAAATCTATCTATCAATTGTTCATTAGGATCTAGAGTTTGAGCAGCAAAAGAAATGGCAGTTATTTGAGGAGCAAAAGCCATAACAGAAGCAGGAGCAAAAACTGAAAATGTGAATTCTAAGTGCATCTTTTGATTGTTTTCAATTCATTGAGTTAGTTCAATAATTATATCTATTGTAAGATTGTTTTTCAGAACCAAAAGAGACCAAAAAGCATATAAGAGATCAGTTCTTAATCTTTTTGTAAAAGAATGAATTTTCTGCTTTTCTGTCCAGTTTCTTTTAAAGTCTATTCACTTGATTAACTTTCTGATTGCTTTGGTGTATTTAGTTACAACTTTACCAAGACTTTGGGTTTTTTTTTCTAATTCTATGCATTATTTGGATACCAAGATAAGAATTTTAAATTTTATTTTAAACCAAATAATAAAAAAGATGTTGTTCTTTTTAGTATTTGCTGATATCTATTTAATAATTCTTTACTGAGCATTGGCATTGGTTTTTTGTGAGAACCAAGTAGCAGAAGAGCCTTGAAGGTAGCCACCAATAATTTGAAACTTGTATTCATTATTATATTGGTTGACTGTTATAACTCTTTCAAAGTTATTTAATCATTCAATTGGATCTTGTATATTATCTCTAAATAATAGTAATGATGTATTGTTTTTTTGCTCTAAAGCAGTTTGTATGCCTTAGAGGACAATCAGAATATTTTGTTGTATAAAGTCATTAGCCATTGGTTTAAGAATAGCTGTTTGTGTAGAATGTTCTGATTTATTTGAAAAGAGATCAAAAACAGAAGCAGTTTGATAACTTTTTTTTTTGTTTCAAAGAAAGTTTTAGCTAGTTAATAAACAGCAATCTAAATATAAATTTGGTAATTTAGGTATTCAGAATTAGAGAGCTGTTGTTCAAAAGTTGTAAAATATAAAAGCTGATTGATGTTGTTATTTTTTTCTTCAAAGTTGTCTTCAAAATAAGTTTGGTCAAAATAATAGTTTGTGTAAACTGTATAGATTTTAGCTAAATGTTCATTTAGGAACCAGTTTCAAAAAGTTTGAAATTGTCTACTGGATTGTTTTTCAATGGAAAAGCAAATTAAGCAGAAAAGCAAAGAATTGAGTTTAATAAAGTCTAGATTGTTTTTGTTGTGTGCTTTAAAGTATTCTTCTAATTATTGTGATAATAAATAATCATCCATACAATAAAAAACAAAGTCAATTTTAACAATCTCACAAAAAGCACCACTTTTATGTTATGAATTGGAATAACAGACTAACAAATAGTAAGGGAAAACAAAATTATAGGGTAATAAAAAGAATTAAAAGGAATTTAACTTTAAAGAATGAATTGAATAAGTATGGATTCAATATACAAGATCAGTTTTATAAAATATCTCAGTTATTATACTTTTCAAAAAATAACCAGAAAATTTGAAGATAAAGAGATAGTTTATACTGTCAACAAATAATCACATACTGATATAATTCTATGCTTTACATTAGTGCTCTTAAAATTCAATATTAAATATCAAATGTACTTTTTAGTCATGTTTTATTCAATAATTTTCAAATGCTACAATTACACATTTTAGGAAAAGGTAAGAAATAACCAACAAGTAATCTTTTATCCCAAGATATTTAGATACTTGAAAGTAGGGAAAGAGAAATTAGCAATAAGAAAAAGATTGAGATAAAAGTTGTTATTTTATTTATTTGATTTCCTTAATTTCTGATATGCTTTTCTACAGTTAAGAAATTCATTGCTTATATAGCTATTAAAAGTGGTTGATGATCAGATCAACAACTAGATCAATAATCAAGTTAATAATTACTATCTAAAAATAGAATGGCTAATTATATAACATTAGTAGCTAATATATGTAATAATTAATAAAAAATATGAATTTCAACTGTAACAATATTAATAAATTTTTAAACAATAAAAAGTTTTTATATTCTAAAAAAAAAATTAAATATAATTATAATTTTTATTTATTTTAATTATAACAAAAAATTTTAATTAGCTATTAATGTTTTTTATATTATATTTAGTATTATTTTATTTTAATTAAATAATAAAATACACAAAAAGTAATTATTTATGTTAGCAGAACTTTAAAATTTACTTAAATCGAATATTTATTAATTAAACTAAAAACAATAGTAGTAATTTAGACTTGTAAACTTTTTTGACAATATTTTTTAACCAAAAAATTTGATATTATTATTTATAATATTAAACTTAAATAACTTAACAATACAAAAAATTAAATATAAAACAATTAAATAATCTAAATTTTTAGTTTACTACAAATTTATTATATATATAAATTTGACAAATTTTATAAAAATATTAATAAACTTTTAGAAATAAGACAAAATTAATATTAATTAAACTATCATATTAATATATTACGAACAAAAAACAGTAAATTCAGAAAACTATAATAATTTTAAAACATAGTTTTTAAGTAAAAAATATTTTTTACAATATAAATAAGACAATATTTTGTACAAAAAAATAATATTTATTATTAAAATTTTAAATATTAAAACATTATTCTTGGTCTTATATACAAAAAAACATTTAACAATATATTAATTCTTGTAATAGTTGTCAAAAAAAACTTAATTTTGTAAAACCTTTTAATTTAATCAAAATTAAATTATTATTTGACAAAGTTAAAATTAATTACATTAAAAGATTACTTATTACAACAAAAAATTAATATATAATATTATAAATTATTTTATAAAATAATTTAAAGTAGAGTTTTTTAAAAAAACAAATAAAAAATTAATAGCAAATTTTATTTATAAAAACATTATTTATAAATGTAAATATTTAATAAAATTTTTATTTAACCAAAAAACACATTTTATAAATAATCTAATAATAAACAGTTTATTTTTTTTGTAATATTTTGAAAATAAATAATAAATTATAATTACTATATTAAATATTTTTAAAAACAAATAATTGAAAAAAGCCAAAAAAATTTTTTATTATAAGTTTTATAAATTGTAAATTCATAATAAAGCCAAATTTATAATAATTAAATACTAATATTAAATAATATTTTTTATAATAACTTAGCAACAATAACAATAACAATAAAATAACAATAATATTAACTTTAATAATTTTAAAAATTTTGAAAAAAAGAAAAAAAAGTTAAATTAGCTTTTATTACTTTTAATAACAAAAAAAACTTTTAAAAAATATGTAAAAAATTAATAATTAATAAAAAACTTATTTATTGACTATATTATAATATGTTCAAAAGAATATTTAAATAATAATAAAGAAAAAAAGCAAAATAGAATTATAAATGATATGGCTTTTATATTTAATATTAGTTAATTAATATTTTTATTTTTCAATTAATAAATACAAATTATTTTCAAAAATTAGGAACCAATTAGTTTGATTTTTAATAAAAAAATTAAAACAATACAAAAAAAATTTAAAAAAAATACCAAAAATTTAATTATTAGCAGTTAAGCAAAAAAACTCTAATAAAAAAAATTGAAATATTAATATTAAAAATCTGTTAGTTTGAAATAAATTAGTAATATTAAAAAAAAAAATTTTAGCCAAACAAATCTTATTTAACATGTAATTAAAACTAAAAATATTTAATTTATTTATTTAAAATTTTATTAATTAAATTAGTAAAACAATAAATTTATTAAAAAAAATAGATTAGATAAAAAAACTGTATTTATTATAAAACATAAAACTTATAAATTTACTGTAATGCTCTTTAGATTAATAAATACTTTATTTATTTTTAAAAATTAATATATAAAATATTTATTTGGCCAATTGGCTTGAGCATTTTGAATTCCAAGAAGTTTGCTGAAGTGCAGAATAGTTTACTTGGAATTTGGTCTGGTGCATTCAAGATTTATACAGATGGTTTATTAAAAAATGCTGGCTTTGTGGCTGTTGCTAGTAGTACTGCTGCATATTTTTTGGCATTAGATATGTGTGTTAATATTGGAGTTTGTGGTCTTGTTTCTTTTACTATGGCTGAGTTACAGGCTGTTGCTTTGTCTTTAAAATATGTTCCATTTTCTTGCTCCTTGGTTGTGTACCTTAACAGCCAAGCTGCTATTAATGTATATGTGTCAAAAGCAGTATTTGCTACACCAGATTTTCATAACCCATGCTGAATTGAGAGAAGACATATTGTCAATTTGATTAGAGATAAGGATCTCAACATTAATTGAATCAAGATTAAGGGTTATTCTGATGTTTATAGTAATATTAAAGCAGATGTTGCTGTTGATGTGACTGCTGATTCTCCTTTTTCTTTGCCAGCAAGAGTGTGTAAACATTTTTTAATGGTTGAAAATTCTGCTGTTTCTGACAATACTCACTATTTTGTCAAGAATATTTATGGATCTATTTGTTATACTTATTGGGAAGCTGGTCCTGATCATAGTGTGGTCTCTGGTGCATTTGTTATGAATATAAATTGGGCAATAACTACAAAAGTCTGGCACTTTAACTCACATATACTTGCTGATTTTACAAGTCAAAAGTCATCTAATCTTTATACTTACTTGATAAAGACTGTGCATGAACAGTTGTTGGTAACTGTTAGGAAAAGATTGTATGATAGAAGCTATCCTAGTGTGCTGTGTCTACTGTGTGATGAAGTGGAGTTGTCAGATCACATTTTCATTTGTACTCAAAATGCTGGCATTCAGGAAAAATTTTTGGCTGAAGTTTCTATATGATGGGCTGCTTTGACAGATAATTGTGTTTTGTTTTCCTCTGCTGTTTTGCAGATGCTCTCTCATTGTTTGTCAGATTCAGGAATTTATACTGTTGTATACAAGATATTTGTGCTAAAAGATTGGTTTATAGAGGCTGTTGGAATTTTTGAAAGTAAGAAGAAAGCCATTTCTGCTGTTGTGAATTTTGTGAGGTGTTTAGTAAAACTGTATTGTTTTAAAGCATGACTCATAAAGTCTAAGTTTTGGGTTAACATAAAAAAAGCTGGTTTGGTTGAAAATAGTGGTGTGGTGTTGGATTTGTCTTGTAGTGGGATGTCATTGCTGTCAGATGATATGGTCAGGATGTTTGGTATTATTGAGTCTTTTACTATTAATTTTGGCTATTAAAGATCTTGTCTATTTTATTCTGGTCTAAATGGTAATGTACATGTTAATATAAGTGTATAGTATTCTCTTGTCTGGTCTGAATGACTAGCCACATGTAGTAAGTATGTGAGTTGCATTTAGTTTAAGCCATTTAGTTTGGCTTTATATACTAGATAACAATTAGGCTTTACTCATTAAATATATTTAATATAAAAAAAATATTTATATTAAAGAATTAATAATTTTTTATATATTTTACTAATATAATTGTGTATTTAAAACTTGAAATAAATATTTAGATTATCTTTAAAAAGTTTTTAATTTAGCCAAAATAAAAAAGTATAAAAACTTAAACAATTAATAAATGTTTTCAAATTATAAATTTTTCTTAAATTAGTTTCTATTACTAAAAGTTCATTAAAGATTTCTTTAAAATTACATATTTAATTAATTGATTTTTATAAAAAAATATTAATTATTATTGAAAATTTTTTAGCAAAAAACTCTTAAAACTTTTAAAAAAAAACTAATTATAAAGTTTATCTTAAAACAATTTAATTTTAATAAGTTATTTATTTTTTATATTAATATTTTTAATATTTTTTGGTGTTATCTTGTTTTAAAAAAATAAAAAAAGAATATATTATGGTTTATAATAATAAAACTTTTTAAAAAGCAAAAAAAAGCTATACAATTACCAAAAAAATATCAGCAATAATATAATCTATTATTTATTAAAATAAAATATTTTATAAAAAAATAATTCAATATTTATAATAATTAATAAGTTTTAATTTAGTTAAAAAACAAAAAAAATTAGACTACAAAAATTTTTTTTATTAAATAATATATTTAAATATTATAAAAAAACAAACAATTAAAATACAAATATTCTATTTTATTTAATTATATAATAATAAAACAAATTAGAAATAACCAATTAAATCAAACATAATAATTGATTTAAAAAACTATTAATATTTATTAAATTTTTGAATAAAAAACAATATTCATAAAAATATAATCAACAGTAAAGAGAACATTTGCAAAAAAAATCAAATTTTTATTTAATTTATCAAAACCAATTATATAAAAAAATTAAAAAAAATCTTGATTAATTACAAAAAGTTATTTAATTTAAAAAAAATTATGATATATAATATGTTTATTAATTTTATAACAGAATATTTCAAAAAAACAAAGACAATTTAAAAAATATTAATAAGATATTATTGACTAATTTTAATAAAAAATATAATAAAATTTGTAATATCTGTTAATAAAAAACTAAATTTAATTAAAAAAAAAACATTTATTTAATTTTGTTAATTAACTTTTAAATAAATTAAAATAGATATTATTAAATTTTTAATAATAATCTCTAATAAAAATAAATATATTATAATTACAAAAAATTACTTAATATAATAAGTAAAAACAAAAGCAATATTAAATTAACTTTATTTACAAAAAAATTACTTTTAGATAAAAAAAAAGCTTTTTTTAGCTTATTAATAAAAAAAATTTGAAAAACTTAAAATCTATTACAAAATTTTTTTTTATTATCTATAAACTAATAAATTAATATATTTTAATTAAACATTTTGTAAAACTTTAACAAAAATCAATAAAAAAAATTTATAAAACAAAATTTGGTTTTTAATACTTTTTGTTTATAAAACAGTAAATTATGATATAGTTGATTATAAATTCTTTTATTTACTTTATAAATATATGATAATATTACTTATTAAAACCAAATATTTTGAAAAAATAATTAAATTTAATTATAAAAATATTTTACAACAAAAACTTAAAACAATATTAAATTTTTTAATAGAAACATAAATAATTGCTTATAAAAAAAAATGTGCCAGATAGCATTTGGGTCTTACTCATTAAATGTTAATAAAAAAAAATATATATATATTTTAAGAAAAACTCAAAAAATAATAATATATAAAATATATTTTTTAATAAATTCTCAATAAAAAGAACTATTTATAATTAATAAAATATTGAATAATAAATCTTTATATTTTATAAAATTAATATAAAATAATATTTAATAATTAATTTATTTATAATACAAAAATCAAAAAATATTACAAAAAACTTAATTAGTTATTAATTATTATAATACTTACAATATTTATTAATAAAATACTAAAACAGTTATAAATAAAATTATTCTAGTTTTAAAATAAACATATATTTAATTAACATAAAAAATATTTTCAATTAAAATATGTAAAATACTCTTTTTATAATTCACAAATATTTAATATAAACAATTACTTAGATATTTTACTTATTATTGAAAATCAAATAACAATTAGAAATAAAATTAAAGTACAGAAAATTAACAACAAAATAGAAAAATATATGCTTAAATACATAATTACCAAAATACTTTCTTTTTTTAATATATTATTATTAATAAAAAATTAAATTATTAATTAGTATAAATTACTTTTATAATTTTTATTATTAATTAACATATATTATTATTTTAAATTAACACTTATTATTTTACCAAATTATAAAATATTAATATTTAATTAATAACTTAATTTATATAATATACAAATATAACTAATTATAATAATCAGATCATATAATATTTAAGAATTTACCAAAATATTTAAAAATTTAATAAAATATTAACAGTTTATTAAAATAATTAATAGTTTGTAAAAATAATTTGTAGTTTGCCAAAATAGATTATTAATTTGGTAAAATATTAGCAAAAAAAAATTATAAATTATAAAATAATATTATAACAAGTTATATAAATAAAAAACTTTTTTTTAAAAAAAAAAATTATTTTAATTTAATCATTTTTTAGCAAGCAATTAATTATTACAAATTAATTTAATAAAATTTACTTTAAAAACCAAATTATTATTGTTTAAAAACTAATAATTATAACTAATATTCTAAAATTGATTAATTATTAATTTTAATAATTACTTAATATGAATTATAAACAATTTTTTTTATATATTTTTATTTAATTATTATTATTATTTTATATTATTAAGTAGTTTATTATTAAATTTTTTTATAAAAAAATTGACTTTTATTTTAAAGTAATTACATATTATTAAAAAGTTTACAAACAATAAATTTCTGTAAAAAAATTAATTTTTACTACAAAGTAACTATGTAAATAATTAGTACAAATTAATTATTTTATTATAAACTTAATAATAAAATAGTTTAAAATATAGAAAAATACTTTGAAAAATAAATTAGTTTATTAAAAATTTACTAGTTTTTCTTAACAATAAAATTAATAACAAAATAATATTAACAATATTTTTAAATAACAATAAAAATTTTTAATAATAATATTTAAAAAAACAATAAAAAAGTTTTATTTATAACAAAAAATTGATATATAGAAAATAACTTAAATATCATAAAAAACTTGGTAAGATTATTAAAGATATAAAACTTTTAAAAAAAATGACTTTAAAAATTCAGGCAGAAATTTTAAGCATTAAATATTTAAATATTTTAAAAGTTTTAATTTTTTTATTATTAAATATTTAATAAATATGGCTCAATCACTATCTAAAAGTTAAGAACAAACTAAATATTTTAATATTAAATAAAATTCACATATTTTTTACATATAATTAATTACTTAATTTAGTTTAAACTATACTATATTAATACAATAAAAAAATTTACCTAAAAAAATTATTTTTTAAATTAATTTAAACAAAATAATATTATAAAAAACCAATGTCCTTTTTTTCAGCTTGATTTGCCTTTTTATAGACAGTCAGGCTGTTTTGGATGTATGCAAATCGGAATTAAATCTGGTGTATCCAGATTTTTGGAATTGGTGTTGGATCAAGTATTGACATATTGTAAACATTGTTAGGAAAAAGAATTTAAATATTAATTAATGTAAAGTCAAAAGTCATTTAGGTGTCTTGGATAATAAACGTGTAGATGCTTTCGCTAATACAATTTCTCTTTCTCCCTGGTGCCTTTTTCCTGGCTTGGAAAAACATTGCATTTTGGTGGAGGGTAATGTTGTTTTCAGGAATTCTAGATATTTTGTTTATGAAATTTTTGTTTTATTTATTGTGCACACTAGGAGCTTGGTTCTGGATCTAGAGTATTAGATAGTAGTTTGCTTTCGGATATAAACTGGTTTAGCTTGTCATCAGTATGGCATCTTAACTTACACATGACTGCTGGTTTTACTAGTAAGTTTACTGCCAGTACTCATACATACTTCATGAAAGCTTTGCATTGTCAATTGCTAGTTGCTGTTCAGAAGCATCTGTATGACAAACATTACCCCAGTGTGTTGTGTCTGTATTGTGAAGATGTTGAGGTTTCAGATCATGTTTTTTCTTGCATGGTTGATGATTTGGCTTGTTATTGTTTGTTGAATGTCCATACAACTATTTGGTATACACTTTCTGGTCTTTTTATTTCTTCTTTATGTGTATCTCATTTATTGTCATCTTGTGTTTTGAATGCTGCAGTGTGTACAGCTCTCTGTAAAAGCTTTGTTTTTAAGGATTGGCTTTATGAAACTGTGTTAGTTTTCAGAGATTCCAAAGCTATAAGTCAGAAGATTGTGAACTTTGTGTATGACTTCTGTCTTGCTTTTAGAGAGAAAATTTGGTTGGTTCATGTCAAGCATCATGCTTTCATGGAAAAAAATAGGCTAATATTATCTGATGGATCAATTCCAGGGTCAGTTTCAGGTTTGTCCTCATTGTTTTCTGCTGGTGTAGTTAAACTGTTAAGTATTAATGAGATATTTGGTATAGAGTTTGGGTTTCATAAGCCTTGTTTGTTTCTCTTAGATATTGAAGGGCCTGTTTCTGTTTATATAGATGCTTAGTATTGTTCTAATCAGCTTGAGTGGCTGGTCGCATATAGAAAATACATGATTCACACCTAGTTTAGATCGATTATTTGATGTATTATACTAGGCAGTGTTTGAATCTCACTTATTAAATGAATAAAAAAAAAAAAACCAATCTGACTAATCATTTAACTGTTTTCAAAAGATTAATTTTTATTTCAACAAATTTATAAACCCAAAGTAATATTAAATTAGATAATATTTTATTATTAACAACAACTTAACTTACAGAATTACCAGATATATTAATATTATTTTTTTTTCAACTTATCAACAACTTTGCTAAAAATATTCAAATATATTATAAGTTTATTAATCTTAAAGTTAAAAATACTGTTTAAAACAAAATTACTCTTAACAAATTGTTCAAACACAATTACTAGAAAACCAATAGACTCAACAATAAATTTAACTAAAGTATTAACTTGGTTAAATCAAACTTTAAAGAAATTAATTAAAAAAAACCAAAAAATTACCAACAATTACAAAAAAAAAAACATATACTGTTTAATAAAAAAGAATTAGAAGTGCTTATAAAAGCAAAAGTCTTGACATAAAACTTAATATCTATAAAATAGGATACAAACATCTTGAAAATCTTAAAAAAAAAAGATAGAAATATCTTGCAGTCTATAATTAAATGGTCTATTTCTTAATACCTAAAACAATATTAACAATTAGAAGTTTTTTACTAGATATAATACTTTTTTAGTATACTAGTTTTGACTAAATTAGCTTAAGATCTAAATATAACCAAAGCAAACCAAAAATAATAACCAAAAATAAAAAAATAAAAATAAAACATGTCTAATTACCAACTTAAAAAATCATATTACTAATCTTTCAATTATACTAATAACTATTTTTTAACAACCATAACCATAATTATTTACATTAATAGTATATATACCAATTACCAAATTAAAAAAATTTACTAATAAAAAAGACAATATCTAAATATGACTAAACAATATAGCCAAAGTTATTACAGCCAATAAATAGAACAATGCCAAAGTTTTTTAGGCCATTCTATACTTTTTACAGAATATTGTTAACTTATAGTATTAAAGCTTGATTAATAACTTTTAGATTTTTAACACTTTTAAACAAAACTTTTTGCAATATTTTAATAATTACAATAGTATTAATTAACTGTTAACTGAATTTACTACCCTTAAACAAAACAACATTGAAACAGTTATCATGTATTTAGAATGCTTTCATAAAAATCTGTGTTAAATCTAAGCAATAAATACAATCTTAAAAGCAGTACAGTCAGAAATAATTTGTAGTTTACTAAAATGTATTTTTAGTTTGCCAAAATTATAGCAAAAAGAAAAGTACAAGTTCAGAAATTAGTACTACAACAAGTTGTATAAAAAAAGAGCTTTTTTCTTCAAAAAAATATATCTTAGATTAGAACAATAATTTTGGTTAGAATTAATCATCTTTTACATAAATAAATTAAATATTTAAAAAACCAATTTCCTAATTATTTTTACTTGAAATTCCCCAAAAACCCAACTAATACTTTGAAATTAATTAGCTATCAATTTCAATAATAAGTTGTTAGTAACTTTAAGTCTAGATAAAAAATAATTCTCTTGACAAAATTCTATTTCTTTTATATTTCTTTTATCTTTTTTTTTATTTTTTTTATTATCATTAGGGTAGTTTACAGATAAAATTTTTGTAGAAGAGTTGATTTTTACAGCAAAGTAACTATACATTTTTGTAAGCTTTCAGATGAGCAATTCTTGAGAAAGAATTGATGTTTACTACAATATAATTACATAAAGTAACTGATACAGAATTGGTTATTCTACTTATAAGTTCAACAGTTTAAATTATAGGAGATAATTTAAAGATAAAATTCAGTTATTAGAGATTTAACTACTTTTAGAGAATGTAAATTTACATTAAACAAACATTAACAACATTTAAGAAAAGAAACTGAAAATCTTTGATAACATTATTAATTATCCAATATTTTTTTTTTTAAAAAATAGTTTTCTATAACTTAAAATGAAATTATTTTTATATTAATAAAATTATCTATTATTATTAAATTCATGTTATTATTACTTGATTAAGAATATTAATTATTTTTATTACTATTAACACTCTATATTAATAAAATCCAATACTTAACTACATTGAAATAATAGCTCTTGATTACAATTATTAACAAAATATTAATTTTTTATTTTTTTTATTTTTTTTTGTTTTGTTTTTTTGTTGTTTATTAATTAATTAAAAAGATTAAGTGCTAAGTATTTGATGTTAAGAATAGTCTAATAAAAAACCCAGAAATAAAAGTAAAAATTTAAGAATAGCTTACCAGAAAAGTACAACTGCCAGATTAAACCAGTTATTACACTGAAAAAAAAAATTCATAAAAAAAACCATTAATTAAATCTCTGTTTATTATACAAAAAACTCAACCAAAATCTTCAAAAATTACCAATACAACTAACTATTGAGCACCAAGTTATGAGTTTGTTATTTGTTCTAACACCAAATAATTATTTGTAATAATGGCCAATCTTTTTTTATTGTCAAATATAGAGAATCTTACAAGAACTTAGGAATTTTTTTATTAACAAAAAGTATATTTAAGCTGAGTCTTGTTAAAACACATTCAGATATTAGATTTTTTTTAAACATGGTACTTAGGAAGATTTTATTAAATAAACAATTTTCTTACTTAGTTTTAACAGTTTTACAGTTTATAATTAATTACTGAATGCAATTCAGTTTTGTATTTAAAAGTGTGTGCCAAAAGTAGAATATTATAATTAGGAAAGAATTTAGATCTAAAATTAATCTACCAAAAAACTTTTTCAATAAGATTCTATATTATTTATTTTTGTATAGGCTTAAATCATTTAAATAATTATAAATAAAGGACAAAGTGGCTTTATTAATTTGGTTTTCTAATGTAATAAAAATTCTTGGTTATCTATTTGTATACAAATTTTTAAATTTACAGATTACAAACTAGACACCAAAAAATTTACTGCAATTTCTTGTTAAATTAAGAATTAGTTTTGTAAAATGTTTTTTGGCAGATCTAGTAAAAATATTTTTGAACAACAATATTTCTTTAGCAAACAAATTGTTTTGTGTATTTCACTTTTCTGGTTGCTTTTTAATATCTGAAATTTTGAATGGTTTATATTATTTTAATGTAATTTTATTTTTAAAATAACTTGATATTGTTGTTAGTAATCAATTATTAAACAAACACAGCTTAGTTATGGATTAAAAAATCATTGTTGTTAAAAAAAACTGAGTTTAAAAAACCCAATATCAGCATGGTTTTTAAAAGCTTTAATTTATATGAATAATTCTTTTATTAATTTTGTAAAGAATAACTTTAACTCTAACTGTTCAGATTTTTATGATTTAAGAGAATTTTTGAATATTCAAGAATATTTGTATAAATTATAGACAAAAAAAATTAATGTATATATTAATAGTTCTTTGAATAGTTTGGGTACTGTTAATATAGTAAGTAAAATAGTAATATATTTTTCTAATGTTGAAGTAAATTTAGGTGTTAAAGTTTTTGGTTTGCTGTTATTAACAATATTAGAATTACAGGCCATTGTTTTGGCTTTGGAATATGTTTCCTTTTTTTGTTTGATAGTTTTACATATAAATAGCCAAACTGTTATATATATATATATATTAAAGCTTATGTTTTATGTGCTTAATTTCTATAATAAATACTGGATTAAAAAGTGGCATATGGCTAATTTAATTAAATTTAAAAACATTTTTATAAAGTGTGTAAAAGTCAAAGCCACTCAAAAAATGTTAAAAATAACAAAGCTAATGTTTTTGCAGATGTTGTAATATGATCTGATGTTTTTTTACTTATTAATGTATATAAGAAGTTTGTCTTGGCAAATAGTTCGATTGTTTTAAACAATGTTTGTCATTTTGTTCACAATATTTATTAAATAATTAATTAGGCTTAATAAGAAGCAGATTCAAGTATAAAAATTTTGTGAAATTCTTTTATTTGAGATATTAATTAGTATTATACTATTTTAGTTTGACATCTTAATTTTTATATGCTTTTTGGTTTTACCAACAGACTTTCAGCAATTTTTTATATATATCTAATAAAGACAGTTTATAAAAGACTGTCAATTATAGTTAAGAAAAAACTATTTAATAAGAGATACTTAAATGTGTTATATCTATTTTGTAATAATATTAAACTGTTTAATTATGTTTTTATTTATCCAAAAAAATTTTTAGTGTATTTTAAGATTTTGTTAGATTATGTCAAATTATGGAAGTTTTTAGTAGGATCTTGCTTTTTACCAACTTTTTTAATATTGCATATTTTCTTTTTGAAAATATTTAACATTAGTATTTATAAAATTCTGTACAAAAGTTTGTTTTTAGAAATTAAATTAGTAAAGCAATATTGAAATTTGAGGATAAAAAAAAGTTATAATGATAATGACTAATTTTATCTGACATTTTGTTAATATATATTATAGTAAACTGTAGAATTTTAAATCAAAATATAAGATTAATATAAAAAAAAATGACTTAATTAAGAACAAAAAAGTGTTGCCTAAGGTATATAGTGATCTGTCTGGCTTTTTTTCAACAAAAATAATTTGTTTGTTTGGAATTATTGAATCTTTTGTTGTTTGTTTTAAATTGTATAAGACTTGTTTGTTTTTTTAGATTTAGATAATAGGTTAGGAATCAATATAAATATATAGTGTAATTTTAATTGGCTTAAGTAATTGGTTATATATAGTAAGTATATAAGCCATATTTAGTTTAAATTATTTAGTTTGTTTTTATATATTAAATAATAGTTAGATTGTATTTATTAATAAATAATAATAATAATAATAAAATATTAATAGTAAAAAACTGTTTGATAATTTTTAAAACATTTTTTTATTTTTAATTAATAGTTTTCTCTAATCAAAATTTTTTCTAATAAATATATTTAAATTAGTCTTAATATTGTTTTTATTTTTTTTAAAAACTTAAAAGTTTTTAATAATAAGCCAGTTAATAAGTTAATCTTTTTTGTTTTTATTATTAACATTATTACTACTATTTTATAAATAATCAAAAAAACCAAAAACTTTAAAAAATAACAGCAATTAGTTTTTTTTCTAATATAAACAATAACAATAACAATATATTTTTTAAGATAAATTAAGATTAATTACTAATTGTATTGTTAAATATAATGTTTTTTTAAAAATATTTTTGGTGTTATTACTTTAATTAAATTAAAGCTTGTTAACTTATAGTCATATATTATTATTTATTTTAAGAATTTTTTTTTTGTTGTTATTATCTTTAATAACTAGTTTGTAATAGTTAAAAAAAATAGTATTTTTTATTTAACTAAAAAAAATTATTATTTTAAAAAATGCTTTTAAAACCAAGTTAATTAATTTTTTTTTGGTTATATGCTTTTGAAATCAATATTTTAATTTTTTAAATTAATAATCATATTTGTTTTATTTTTTATTTTTTTAATTCTTATTATTATTAATGAATAATTAATTAATTTACTTTTAAAAAATATAAAAACTCTTTCTCTCTTAATTTTCATGATCACGAATAGAGCTAAGAGTAAAAAAGTTGCAAATATTACTTTTCTTATAGTAACTAATAAAGTTTCAACACGAGAGGGCCTCTCTGTTATTAAAGCAGCTAGACAAAACATTCTGGCAACATTTTCTTTAAAAAATATTAGTGATAAGCTGCCTTTAGCAGCTTCAGATTCATTTTTTTCTCCAGTTAAAGTTCCTTCAAAAAGGCACATTTGGGTTAGTCCCAGTATTGTCTCTACTACTTCAAAAAGCCCAAAAATTTTTAATAACAGACCAGTCAACAAGTTGGTTTTTTTTGCTCTTATCACTCCCACTACTATTTCTACTACTACTGCTTCACAAATGGCCGTGAAAGCAAAAAATTCCAAAAAACAGCAGCAGGTAGTCACAACTGCTATAGTCACACCGAATCTCTTTGTGGTTTTAGATGAGATCTTCAGTAAGATTTTTACAGCAGCAGCCAGCCTTCTTACTGATATAGATGGCAACAGCAGCAGCACATCTCTCAAGATGGGCCAAGATTAACCACTGGTTGTGTTGTCTGATGTAGTATTTTCCAGCAAATTATTGTCAATCCCAGTAGCAAAACAGTCTATCAATCTAAATAATTTCAAAGATTGGGCTGATTAAATAGAAATAGAATCAACTGTCCCTCCCCCAGTTTCTGGTACTGCTAATGGTAGTGCTTGGAAGAATGTAAATGGTTATCAGAGATTTTCTGGTTGGGTGGTCTCCAATCTGGTACCTGGTGTTACATTTAAAATCAAAATGGCCCTGTTTAGTTCCTTGTTTCAGTTGCTGCCTGGTTGTATTGGGCTTAAGTCAGTTTCACAAGATGCTGTTAAGTTGTTCTATATAGAATTTGTATCTCAGAAGAGCCTAAATGGTGTTACCAAAGTGGCCATTAGTGATAAGGTTTTTTTGACCACTTTTAAGATTGCACAATCTTCTGGTGTGGCCTCTGTTTCTTTCCCTTCCTTGTCAGTTGCACTGCATGACATACCTTTGAGTACCTCTTTTGATGACATCAAAACTGCTCTTGGCATTTTTGGTGTTGTTATTTTTGTTAAGTTGAAGTTTGCTGGCTTATGGCAATATGCTGTGGTTAATTTTAAGAACATTTCTTCTACTGCTGCTGCTCTCTTTAACTGGTCTGTATTGGTCAAAAAAAATAGTATTAGGATTCTTCTTATTGTTAACCAAAAGAAGGTTATCTTCTTAAGAAATGCATTCAAAGCTAAGTTGGTCAATCTTTTATTTGGCTGTACTGCTTTTAAGATAAGTAATTTGGTCTCCTAAGTTGGTGGCTGTACATGTTTCATTTTTTGCTCCTCTAAATCTTATTGATGTCAACATTTTGCTGTAGTTACCTTTGATTCTTTGGAATCTCTGAATGTTGCTGTGTCAAAAACTGGTACCTTGTGTGATTGTCGCATCTGGTGAGAAACTTCTGGGTGTCACTGCTGCTACAGGTGTTAAAACTTGAATTATTTGGCTGTGGACTGCAAGAAGTTGCCTTTTCTCCCACCTAAACTCCCTTTCAACACCTTTGGTGGTCCCAAAAATTTCAAATCTTCATTTGTTGGATCTAAATCATATGTCAAGCCTATTGCTTTTGTGGTTTTTCCTGGTGCTGCTGCTGCTAATATGGACTTGGATCTTGGTGGTCCTTTCAAAACTGTGACATCTATGTTGCCTGCTGTCTCTTCTGTTCCCAATAATGCTGTTGAATATCCTGCTGTTGGGTCTAAATTGGACTCTTTGGAAAAGCAAATTTCAGATTTGGCTGCTTTGGTAAAGTCTATTGTTGAGCCTATTGGCTCTTTGGTTGCCTTGGTATCTTGTCTCCTTAATAATAATACTGTTAAAACTGTTTAGGTTGAGAAAGATCTCCTTTCTATCAAATATGCTTCTAACAATTTTGCCAATCTTTTGGTTGGTGTGTCTAAAAATATTGCTTGTCTTAGATCTGAAGTTGACTTTGATGGCATGGATTATGATAATATGCAGGCTGCCAAACCTTCTCTCTTGAATAAGAATACTGTTGAACATATTATAGCTTTGTGGCAGATGTCAGGTGCTAAGGTTAGGAGTAGTATTGAATTTACTAGATTATTTTTTAGTGAGTTTATTTTTGATTCTAAGAATTTAAATGGTGTTATTGAAAAAATTTGTGAGTTGAAATTATTCTCACTTTTTATTGTTTCAGCTTAGTTAGTGCTTTGACTGACTCAGGTAGTTTGTTACATATAGAAAAATACAAGATTCATGTCTAATTTGTAATCTCTAAGTGGTGCATAGTATTAGATAGTGTTTGGATACACTTTGTTAAAACATAATAAAAAAAAATTAATGATTTATTGTTATAATATTTAACTTTTGTAAATTTTTGAATTTTTTTTTATAAAAACTGGTATTTTATATAAATATTATATCTGATAAAAAACTTTTAAATATTATTATTGTTATAAGTATTAAAGTCTAAATTATTTATCTGTAAATTATAAGATATTATCATTTTTTTTCTTTAGTTATTTATTAAGTTTGTTGTTAATTCTAAGTTTTTTGTGTTATTTTTTGTTAGTAAAAAATTTTATGTTGAAATTTTTGTTCTTTTGGCTTTTTTTTGTTGTCTTTTTGACTATTTTTATTGTTAATTCTATAATTAAATTTAAGTTAAATTCTTTAAAATCTTAGATCTTAAGTTTAGCTGCAGTAATTAAATTTATTATTAAATTTATTGGCTTTTTAATTACTTTGATCATCTTTTTTTTAAATAAAAAAAATCTATTTATTATAGTAAATATTTTTAAAAACTTTGCTAGTTTTTTGGCTAGTATATTTAAGAATTTGTTAATCTTAAAACTAAAATAAGATTTGGTAATATGAATAAAAATGAAATTAATATTGCTAAAACATCTTTTTTAAGTAAAAATATTTATAAATATTTGGTTGTTTTATAACAAATAACTGGTTCTAATATTAAAAAAAATATTGAAAAACTAAATTGTTTTTTAGTAAATTTGTTTTAAATTTTCAAAACTTGAATGATATTATTGAGAGACTTAATAAACTGGATTTATTTTCTGTTTTTTTTTGGTTTAGTTTAATTAGTGCTTTAATTTATTTAAGTAGTTAATTATATATAAAAAGCATGTAAAACACATTTAATTTAAGTTAATTTTTTTGACATATTGTATTAGATAGTATTTGAACACACTTTGTTAAAACATAATAAATAAATAAATAAAAAAAATTATTTATTTTATTAAAATTAAAAAAATATTTAAATATATAATAAAATTATAAACTTATTAAAAAAATTTTTATTTAGTTTAAAAATGTATTTTACAACAGAATAAAATAGTTCTAATACTTAAAATAAATATAATATACCAAAACCAATTTCTTTTAACCAAATTATAATTTAAAAATGAAAATATATTTAGTTAATAAACATATTTTTAGTAAACATTATTGAAAATAGAATTATCTTTAATAATATTGATTTTATTACTAAAAAACATTTTGGTCATTGTTTTTTTTTGTTTTAAATATAAATATAAAATTTACAAGCCTAAGAACGAGATTTTTTGAAAAATCATAATTTAATATATTTTTAATTAATTCATTTATTTTAAATAATAATTATAAAAATAATTATATATTTTATAAATTTTTTGTTTTATAATAATAAATTAATAATTAATATATAAAATTAATTATAATTATGTATATTTTTAAAACATGAAAAATTATTTATAATTTTAAACCAATAAATAAGCCTAAAATTTGAGCAATTAATATTTTCTGTTTTGGTAAAATTATACTCGATAACTTATTGGATATGACAAATAGCTTTTTATAACATTTATTTTGCGTAAGTCTCACATGGTAGATGTTACATGCTCATACCTCACTACAGATAAATATGCACTATCCCAAATCCAGCAAAAGGGCAAATCTACAAAGGAACTTATGCAAACGATCCCTCTGATAGATCAAAACTCTTTTAACCCTTTCTCTCCAATTTGCCTAAACGATTAAAACCTTTCGCTCGTTCAAGATGCTGCCCGACACAACGGAGCAGATTAACGATACTTTTGTCCAAAATGACACACCCAACGAAGCTGACAAAAGCATAGACGCGAACACTTCTGCTATGCAGTCTATACACGAAGATTTGTTGGAAGAAAAACCGGAGCAAACTTCATCAACTGTGTTAGTTAATGGACTGAATCATTCTCACAATGAAACTTCAAAATCAGATTCTCTATCAAAGGTTGATCATAATCAAGGCGAAGATGATTCCGAAACGGAAAGTGAGACTGAGTTAATGTCTGGCATCGCTCCATCAGCGCCGATAAACGGAAGCCAAACACGAGATTTAGAAGCCGAGCGTAAAAAACATCTAGAAGCCATTTTACAAAAAGAAGATGGTGAAAGTGAAAACGATGATGAGCCGATGACCGACATTGATCAGGACCAGGATTCGGAGCATGATTTAACTATTCCCCAAGAAGGACTATGTGTTGAATGTCGGGATCAAGTATGAATATTATAGATCACACCAATTTTCTAGTGTTTTATACTCTAGTAAACGCATTCACAATCAATTTTTCTCTCACAATTACAGGAATCGTCTTTTTACTGTGAGCAATGCACCGAGGATTTTTGTGAAATGTGCTTTGCTATGCTTCATCGTACTGGAAATCGACGAAAGCATACAAATAAAAATACACGTAGTGACACTCTAAAAGTCCCCTCCAAGAAAGCCACGAAGACATCCAATTCCGCTCATTCATCCACCACAGATCTCAGTGTAGCTGAGGTGCGTCAATTTGTGAATTCGTCCTTCAATGAAAATTTATCAATAAAAATTAAAATTCCTCTATTAGGAGATGACTGAATCTGAATTGGAAGTAGAGTTTCCTAAAACTACAATAATTTCAAGTGGAAGTTCAAAAACTTTCGGCGATTGGCTTCAAGCACGGTGTGAATTTATACCAATTCGGCTAAATCTAGAAGAACGGAAGTCATTACGCTTGTATGTGATTCCTGAATTATAAATTTTTAAAAGAAAAGCATGAAAACAAGAACCAAGAACTAACATATTATGTCTAATATAGATTGGAAGCTGCACTAAGTGTTTCAGGTAAGCTATTCAGCATATATTTTGTGGGCTAAATTACTCGACTAGCAGGTTTTCTGATCCGTTAATTTAACAACTTACAGAGTATACGGATAAGATTGATATAATATCGTATACGAGCAAATCCAGGCGTATCTTTCATCAAATAAAAGATCTCTGTGCTATTCTATCTGGATTATTGGTATGTTAACTTATTATGCTTGATGACTCAAAAACTCATTTGAAGCTAATTACCCTGAATTTTTTTTTAGGTTGCTAGGTACAGAAAACTGCTTCAATAGCTTTGCTCTTTAATTTGCATGTACGCTTAAGCGTCTTCCTTCGATTTTTCTGTTTAGCGATTACAAGAAGGGCCAAGAGCTTTTTGCGAATAAAGAATTTAAAGAAAATGAGGAGTTTTTTCAAATAATTTTTGAAGTTGGACGAAGGCACAAAATTATGAATCCCGAAAAGATGCGGGATGTTTACGGAAAATTGATGTACATGCTCATGGTAGGTAATTCTTATACTGGCATAAAAATATGAGCGTTTTCCGAATTGTTTATCTCATTTTAATTTCAGGACTCTGTGATCGAGGATGTACAAGAGATGCTTTCTTTCAGTTTAATTGCTCCCATTAAAACTGTCTACAATTTTTTGAAAGATCATAATGGCTTGGAATTACTTCACCACGAATTAGTAGTAACAGCAACTAAAGAAATAATTGCGGACGGGAAAACGCGCATTCAAGTTCAACGAGAGATAAAAGAAAAAGAACGAGCAATTGAAATGTTAAGCCGTAAGTTTAGCCATGATGATCTCTCATCAGATCAAATAAAGCAATGTTTATACAGCATTGGTGACAACCACGCTTACTTGAGGGCAAATCGGTAGTTATTTCAAAGTCACATCGGAAGATTGTCTCTCAAATTTTTGCTTTGTATTAATCTATAACCTTGCAAATAAATAGTGATTGCTGCGATCGTATGCTTCAATATTTGACGTCACACTTTAACCCGCTAAAAGCAGAACAAGATTACTCTTTGGCTATTCGTTCCGGGAATCACGGTGCTCGTCTGTCTCACACTCATGAAATTCAATATTTTTACGCGTAAGCTCTCCACTTTAACAGTTTTTATTGGTCTTGTGTGATTCTAGAGTCTTGAAATATCACTGGAAAATCTAACGGGTATCTGCTTTTTTTTTAAAAAAGAAATCAAACACTTTCGCTTTGGCGTGAAATCCAAAATGAAATGTTTATGTTATGGTCTTTGGCCGACCGTGACTTACTCTCCGATTTAAATTCCTACCGACTACGTGATACAGGCCAAGGGTTAAACAGAGTTCAGTCATGCCCAAATGTGTCCAAAGTAATGCACACCATTCTGCATCGTTCTCAGCAAAAAGCAGGATATTGGGTTGGGAGCTCTGTGATTCATTTAGGCGACAAGAATGTCCCAAATGCTCTCATGTTTATTGACAAGGTATAAAAATCTAATTATTCCCTTCAATAGAATTTTTGATTGAATTACATTAAAATAGTTCTCATCAATCTTTTTAGTATAACCAAGTTTCTCGTATTCTCAACCCTGTTTTAATATGCCTGGATGGTATTGAACCCATGGCGCAGAAAAACGAAGGAATACAAGAATACATTGATAGTACTTTTGGTGGAACTGAAAAACTCAAAAAGGATATTCTGGTGGACTTTTTCCGACATGCTTTTGATGGAAGTGGTGCTGATAACTTTTTTGATGCGGGCAGTTGTATTGATGGACGTTTGACAAGTGCATGGAATTGGTGTTCACTGATAGAGAAAAAGTCATATTTTCCCGTTTTCCTGTTAACGGTATGTGTTTTTAACCCTTTAACAATGTGTTTGATAAAAACTATAATTTTGCTAATAAACCTCCAATTGCTCGCACCACAGGGTTTCGTTGGATTTGACGGTGGTGATTTTTAGTGAGTAGAAGGCTTACTGGATTGTGAATCTTACATTTATGATTGTGACTCCACAAGAAATTTATTGATAGAAAGGAAGGTATTGGTGTGAAGTCAAATCCAATACCTATCTTAATAGATTAAAAATTGGCATTCCGAATTTATACAATTTGAAATTATATCACAAATTAATAATATTCAAAAGCGCTAAATTAAGCGCGAGTGTTGAAACTTATTTCTTCCAACCTATTGACTGACTCCATAGGTTCTGATTTTTACAATCAGACGCAACAAAAATATGGGAGTTTGTGGAATAATAGCGCTGCTGAAAAGGACCGATTAGCACGTGACACTCATGTGAAAAGTATAAAGTTTGCTTCTTAATATACTTGCAAGTTTCAATTAAAATTAAATTTAAGAAAATTACCATTAATGTTAATTGAAAACATTTAAATAAAATTTTAAAATATATAAATAATGTAACTTAAATGAAAAATATTTTCTTGTTATAATTAAAAATTTTACACCTATTAATATAGCAATTAAATTTATTTATATTAATTATTAATCTGATTTTTAATTAAATTATATAAAAAAGATTTTTTAAGGCTATGAAAATTATTTGAGCTTGTATTTATTTGATCTGATTTAAATTTTTAATTAAAGTTAATTTATATTGTTTTTTTATTGTGTTTATTAAAATTAATTTAAAAAGCAAAAAACTTGTTTTTATAATTTATCAAATAAATAACTGTTAAAAATATTTTTTATTGTTATTAAATTCTAAAAATAATAATTAAAACATAGAATTTATAAAAATTAGATTATTCTTTATTAATAATTACAAACTATTTTACAACTTTTAAATTTTTTTAAAAAAATAACAAGTATAATTTTAAAACTGATTGTTTTTTGTTTAATTATATTTATATTATTTTTAATTACTTTTTTTTAGTTATAATAAAATAAAAAAAATTTTTAAATTTTTAAAATTAACTTTGTTATTTATTGAATAAAAAATTACATATAATTAACTTTTTTTAAATATATATTCTTTAAATATACATTTTTTTTAAGTATATAATTATTATTGTAATTATTTCAATTATATTTTGTAAAACTTAATATTAATATATTAATAATTTAAAAATTTTTTGGTTAATTTAAGTATATATTCAAATTAAAATATAATAAAAAGTTCAAATGTTTTATTAAAACAAGTCAACATTAAAACTTTTCAAGCTTAATAAATTTATAAGTAATTTTTAATTTTACATATAATAATAATAATAATAATAATAATAATATAATTAATTGTTATTATAAATTATATGTAATAATCTTATTAATTATTTTTTAAATTGATACTTTTTTAAATACACACTAAAAATTGCTACTTATAATGTGTATTTTAAAAAAATTGACTTTATTTTGTTATAAAAAAAACATAAATTTATTTTATTGTTGACTTTAAAAACAATTTGAACCAAATTAAATTTTTTTAATTAGTAATAATATAATAAACAAATCCGAAAATTTTGAGCTGCACTCGTTAATTAATAAAAAAAAATTTGAAAATGATTTTTTATTAAACATTTAATTAAAATTTATAATAAAATCATTTCAAAAGCAATAAAAAAAAATAATTGCAATAATTAACTATTTTATTTAATTATATTTTATTTAATTATATTTAATTAAATATATTTGATTTTTAATATTAAAATAGCTGTGTATTAATTTTGTTGAAATTTTCAATAAATAAAAAGTAAAAATTATTAAATATTTCTTATTTTTAATTTTTTTTTAAACAAGTTTAATATTTTGTTAAAAGTCATAATAATTTACTTTAATCAAATAATTTTTTTTTGAAATAAGCTTTAACATAAAATATTTAAATTGGTAATACACTTTTTAAAAATAACAATACAGAACAAAAAAAAGAAAATTTTTTATTTATGTTAATTTAAATAATCAAATTTAATAAAAAACCAAAACAGCAAACTTTTTAATTATAAAAGATTAAAAAAAGCAAAATTTAGCTTAAATTTTAAATCCAATAAAAACTTTCAAAATTTTATTAAAGTTAAAACTACGAAAAATTTTATAAAAGTTTAAATCTTATTTATTAGCAAAATAATCCAGCTCGTATTATTTTTTAAAACTATTAAGTATTTTTGTTAAATTGGTTTATAAACAATAACAATATTATTTTCTTAATTTGCAAAAGCCAAAATAATTGATTACTTTATTAAATAATAAACTATTAGTTGATATTACCATACAATACATTTTGAAAATAATTAGCAGAAAAATAAAGTTATATTTGTTAAATTATAAAGTCAATATTAAAGTCAATATAAAACAACAAATGACTTGAAAAAGTAAAAGTTTTGTTAGATTATAAATATTAAAAACTTATTGGTTAAAATAATTTAATAGTATTAAAAAAAGATTTTGCAAGAAAAATAAACATTATTTAACATGTAATCAAAACTAAAAATTTGATTATTTATTAAAAAATTTTTTTTAAAAGTTGACAAAAAACTGTTTTTATTACAAAATTTAAAATATACAATTCATATTTATGATATTTAGATTAATTAATGCTTTTCTTATTTTTTATACCAATTAATTAAAACTTTGTTCTGATTTTATTGAAAAGCATTAAAGTATATTTTAAACATTTGGAATAAGTTTTTATTTTTTTAAAAATATTAAACTTTAAATTAATTTTATCAAATTATTATTAAAGTACTTACTAAAAAAAGCTTTTCAAATCTTAAAAAAACTTATTACTAATTTTAAAGCAACTTAATATTTTGCAATAAATAAACTTGAATATAAATAAATAATTTGAATATTCAACTTATACAAATATGATTATAATATTTAATATTGCGAAAAAATTAATTATTAAAACTCCAACATTTTTTAGATTACCTATTTAATAATAGTACATTTGTAAAAAAAACCAATTTAATTATTACTAAATTGCTTAAAACTAAACATAATAATAAATTTATATTTTGAGGAGCTTTTTTTCTGTTAAAATTAGTTTAAGAAGTAAAAGAATTTTTTTGGTAATTTATTGAATAAACAACTGTTGAAATAATTGATATCTGTTTTATTTTTGAAAAATTAATAATTGTGATTTTGAGGCTGATTACATTAATTAAATCGCTTACACATTCAATATTTTCTTTTGCTTAAAATTCTTTTAGTTAGATTTAGTTACTTTTCTATCTGTTATTGTGTTACTTTAATTCATAAAAATAAAAATTAGATATTATATTGCTTGTAAAAAATAATTGCAGTTATTGTAATATATGAATTTATTTTAAAAATTATTGGAATTAAATCACTTAATTCTTTAATTACAGTTAATTGTAAACATTCTTAAAATAATCAAAAATTTTAAATTTAATTTAAAATATTATCTTTAGTATAAAAAATAACAGGTTTAATGATTTTACTTTAATTAATCATTTTTAAACTTTTTTTAAAGATGATAAAACTAAAATTTTATTGTAAAATTTTTTAATTCAATAAATTTTTAAATATTTTTTAATAATAAAAATCAAAAATTATAATTGACAATATATAATTTTTGATTGTTAATTGATTTAAATAAATTATATAAAAAAAGGTGATATAGTTTATATTTAGAAATATATAATTATTTTAAACAAATTCCTTATAAAAAAATTAATTAATAAGATAAGTTTATTATAAAAGTAAATGGAAAGGTTTACTTGATTAATTGAGTCAAAAAATTCAAATTCAAAGAACTAACCTTTTGAAAGATGATTAAATGAATACTTAGATAAAATGTCCTGGGATGAATTATTACTGTTGAAGTTTTTGTTATCTCATTGTCATCGCTTTCTGCACTTTTTTTAATGTACTTTTCTGCTTCTAAAAATTGTAACAACTCATGTGAATAATCTCGAATCGAAATTCATACAATTTCTTCGATTTAACGTATTGGGATCTCAGCGTAACAAGAAGGAATATATCAGGGTTTTTTACCATTTACCATTTACGATATCCATCACGAGAAGATGATCATGTGAACAGTTATGAAAGGGAGGTCAATTCCCATGCTAATATTTCATAACTATAAATATGACCAACCATCGTGGAACTTTTCTCTCTTAAAATTATTAGTGTTTGTGGGTTGACATAATCCAATCAGTACGAATGATTGATTACATTATAAGGTAAATGTCATTCGATCAGATCAACAAATATAAAGTATTTTCCGCAATCTCTATTTTCGGCGTGATTCCGTCATCACCAAAGTTATTGATGAAAACAATAATTAAAAAATTATATGGCTCATTTTTATAATCTATTTCATTTCTAAGTTTAAAAAGAAAAATTTTCTTCCCAAGTTTACTAATATTTCAAAAATAAATATATCAAGTTTTATTTTTTTCTATTTTTTTTTGGTGCCAATTATTTTATAAAAGCGAATTTCCCAATTCTCAAATTTTATTGTATTTTTTTATTCACTGTTTTTCTGAAAAAATTCAAAATATATCTTTGCAGTTTGTAAAAAGTGGAATCCATTAACAATTTTTTGAATAAAAAACAGGTAAATTAATATTGAAAATTTTCTGGAATGCTGGAGAGGAAAATTTATATAGAGATTGTGACCTGATGGTTTTCTAATATTTTTATAAGGTTGCGTTTACTCCTATCGCTCGCATTATTTTGAATCGGTCTCATATTGGATTCCAACTTTTTTTTTTTTTAGCTGGATACCAAAAAGGGATTTCACAATCTTAAATAAACCCCCCCCCCCCCCCCCCCAAAATATTTTTCGACTTGCTGACTTTTTGACGTGGCGACTCGGAATATTGTTTCCCGTCTCTAATTATGGATCAGATGGAGATTTTGAAACCATGTAAATAAGCTAATGTCCCTCCTTGTTTTATCACTGCGAAATTTTCTCATATCTATTTAAACTTTTCCCGGAAAATAAAAATTGGATTTTATATTAAATCTTTAAAAATGATGACTAAAAGCAAGAGTATTACTTGGTTAATAAAAGCTCTATTTGCCATCTTTTTTTTCGAATTCACTATCTTTATCATCTATGGTAAAAATCTTAAATGGCATGACTTTAAAAAAAATTCTTTCACTCAAAAAACTAATCTTTTAATGAAATTGGTAGAAGACTTTTTATTGAACAAATTACCTCCGTTTGCAAAGAGCTTCCTGGAAGTAGACCCTATCAAACATATCCACGTTATCAATCCCCCTAATAGTCATAAAGCCAAACAGATTGCAAGGTCAAACCTTAGTCAAGATGGTATCAAATATGAATACCTAATTTCTGATCTAAAACGTGATTATATAGACGAATATGCATGGTGGGCAATGCGATCATATTGTTTGGATCAAGATGACTTGGTTGCCCCTGGGATTTATGGTAAGTTTTTAAGATAAACAATAAAATTTTACCAAGCATATCGTTTAAAAAAAAGATAACCTTAAAGCATTTAAATTATTCATCATATTTTAGCCGCAGTTACCGTACGTGATTACAAATTAATTTTAATGGTTAGAGGAGAATCTAGGGTTGATAATCAGGAATATTGGTCAACTCGAAATAATCAACTTATCGACTATCCTACAACAAATCGAGCAGCCATTGGAGCTAAAGTTGATAGAGTCTTTTATGAAAACTTTCAGAGAACCAACGGACAAATTACCCAATTTATTTTGTTGGCTCTAAACGAACACAATATTAACCTAATTGTGGCCGTTGGGCATGGTTCTGGTGGTGGTGAGATAAGTTCTTCCCTTAACTTTGGTTCAATATCATCTTGCAAATTCAACTAAAAGTAATGGTTATTTTTTTTAGCCTATGCAGTGTTACAAATGTTGGAAATGATTCACTTGGATCTGAATATACCTCTGAAAGTATATACTTTTGGACAGCCGCATCTAGGCAATAGGGAATTCGGGCAACAATTTGATGCATTAAACAGTGGGGATAAAGTTTCATTAGTAAGAGTGACAAACATGGACGATTACGTACCAAAACTTCCACTAAGTACGGGGCAAATTTTTTATGTGCAAAGTAATACAGAAATTTGGATTGAATCTGATGATTGTGGATGTCCTACGGGTAAGACTTTTCTATGTATTGGGCCGATAATTTATCAGCCTAATCAGCCTAAGATTAGTTTGGAAAGCCAGGTTAGTATATTAAGATTACGATTATGATAATTTTTATTTTTTAGACGTCAAAAATAACTTGAATCAATTTGAATACTGTAGGAATGTAATGCTCAGTTTACAAATCCAGATTTTTTACCAAATAATGGCCCTTATTTTGGCTATATGATGGGAAACTGTTTCAATGACGCACCCCCTTGGATTTCTCCACCTGTTCAAAAAACTCTGGATGTGCCTTGGTGGAAAGAACTTTGGTTAAGATTTTTTAACTTGTAAAAAATAACAATGCAGAGAACTCTTTTTAAATGCATCTTTTACAAGTGCACATTATTTTTAATAAAAATAGCACCTTAATAAGTTGCAATTAACGTGATCTTTATAAATATATTAACATATAATACATATAATCTGCAAAAATATTCACATAATATCTGAATACATTATATATAACACTGTATGCAACTTTAAATTTTTATGATTTAAGACAGTTTTTTAAAATTAAAAACCTTTGTGCTAATGATTAATTAAAATTGCCAAAATTAATTGTGGAAGAGTAAATTTTATTTATGCTTTTATAATTAAATTTTTATTTTCTAATGTATTTTTTTAATATCAAGCTTAGAATCATAATATTAAATACATATTCTTTATATTTTACACACATAATAAATATGTTATCAAAAAATATAAAATGTAAAAACATAAATTTTGTTTTTATTCTTATGAAAATAAAATATTTAAAACAAATATATGATAAATGAAAAAATAACAAATATATAGTATATTTATTAAAGTTTAATTAACTATTAGCAACGCAATATTTTTTTATTGTAGTGAATTTACATATTTCAAAAATTAACCTTTCATATAATTAAAAAATTAAAAATTTTTTAAGACAAAATGAGTTAGTTAATTGGAACAGTTTTATATAAGAAAATTACTTTAATTAATAAAATTACTTATTAATTATATCACATCCCTAATCCTTTTTGGTATTGAATCTATTAACCTTTCACAAAAATCAATTTTATTAGAAAGTGAACGAGGGAGATTTCCAATTGATTAATGCAATTTTATCCTTATTCAGCATTATCTCCAAAAGCAAATCTAATAGATTTTTATTCAACTCAATCAATATGTAAAAGGGATTCAGTACAATATCCCAAATGCCACAATCCAGACACTTGAAATTTTCGGCATAATTTAAATAGTGACATTTGCCATTTTAATACGCTATACATTTTATATTTTTGGTAAAAAATCAATGTACCGGTGAGTTATTAAAAAATTGACATATTGGTGAACTCCGAAAAATTTGACGGCAGATAATTAAGTTGCTATTTTAATAAAATCATTTTTTTTTAATTGCACACACCCATTCTAAATGCATTCTCATCAGTGGTCCCTGAGGGGGAAGGGTGCACTTAGAGAGAGTTCTCTGTATATTTTTTTCACAACGAAGTATAGAAGAACTGACTTATACAATTTAAATATGATCATTCAAAATTTACCAATTTAAGAATTTCTCTTTGCAAGACGAATGCGTATTGCTAAAAGGGTGATTATTTGTAATGGAATTAAAAATTTATACGTATTGACCATAAACTGTGTTCTACACTTATTTGAATACGGAATGACTTTAAAAGGTAGAATTTTTCATATGTAATATGATTTTTAAAAAAATTAATGAATAATCCATATTCTTTTTTTTTCATTTTGAACACTATATATTATACTTAATTAGGTAAAAAAAAATATGGCTATAAAAATACTTTTGGATGTAATTAATAAAACTGTAATGAAAATTATAATTAAGATTTTCTAAATTTCAATATTAAGTTTATATCTTTTGTAATATTATTTAATTGTTTTATTGAACACTACTTTACTAAAATTATTTGGAAATATATCTTTTAGACTGTATTTTTGTTTTGATTAAACTATTCCCATTTAATTATTTTGTCATTTTTGAGAATTAGTTGGAAAAAATATATGTATTAAAAAAATTCTGTTAATAACAAAAAAAATTTGATTTTTTTGTTTAAAGACAAATATTTTTAATCTTGAAATAATTTTGGATATTTATTATAAAATTCAATCAAATAATTAATCGATCGGTTAAAATACTTATTTTTTACATTTGTGAAAACTAACATTAATTAATATATAAAAAATTATGATTTAAATAAATTATATTCAAAAAAATGCATTCAAATAAATTAAATAAATTTGATTATGTTTTTAGAAATTGAATTGTTAGCTTATTTTTTTATAAATTTAAATGATAATTAAGTTTCAATCTCTAAATTTTAAAGCAAAAAACTAAATTCGAATAATTTTTTTATTGAAAAATTTTCTAAATTTATCCCTTTGAATTTTCGATAGTTAAAAGGTAAGTTTTTCTGCGACCAAGAAATATTTTATCCTGGAAAAAGACATTTATCGACTAAGATAAATGTTTAACGCTTAGGGTGAAACTAGCAGAGGTTTCGGAAGTTTGAATGTAAATTTCTCAATTTTCGATTTTAAAAGAAAGTCCAAGATCCATAATAATGACTGGTGCCTAAAATTGCTACTCCATAGAGGACAACCCAGGAAAAACAAACAAAAAAGATTGTAACCAAAACAGGAGTCACACTCCTAGGCTTAATTCATAAATGATTGATTCAGGTGAATGGGGAGATAGCCATGAAAACATTATACATTCCGAACTGGCTTAAAAAGGATAAAATTAAATAATTTTAGATATAATAAACCAGGTTATAATTTATAACCCCATAAAATGGCTTTAATTCCAGAATTAAACCGGGAATGATCTTTAAAGAAACTGATTATTATTTTCAAGAGTCGATTCAAGTACAGTTTTTTTAGGGACTGAGAATGAATCCTGCGGCTCAATATTGAAAACAACCCCGGAATCTTGTCTTGGCGATGGTATTCTAGGAAAAGCTGATTTGGTTTGATTTGCTTGGTAACCCAGGTGAGATGTGATAACCTTTGGAGTTTTTGAGCTCGTTACTTCCGTCTTGTCATTGGAAATAGGCACGATTTCTTTTGGGGTGTTTTTGAAAATTGTTTTGTTGAAAGAAGGTTGTAAATTTGAAAGGGATACGGCTTGATTAGTGGCAATGGCTGCGAGTTTCTGAAGTTCATGAAAACTCAATTCTGATAATGTTATATTTGGGGATCTGCGTTTTGCTGCCATGATTCGACGATTGCGTTGCTTAAATTGACATGAATACAAAATAATTAGTCTCTTGATTAAAAATATTTATGGATAAAAACTTACTGAAAACCTGCTTACCTCAGTACGGTTTAAGGAAATACCCGTTGACTTTTCCAGTTTCTCAACTAGTTCGTAGAGTGTATCCAATTTTCCGGTTAATAATTTAACCGTTTGATTAGATTCTTGACATTTCACGCAATTATTTTGCGAGGTAGGTTGCTCATAAGGTTGGCTGGTTCTACTACGACTCCCTGGATGCAAGATACTGAACCTTTGAACTCTGGGTTGAGCACCTCGAGTTTTCTGGCAACAATTATTTTTTATAATATTTCCTTCAGACATATCACCGACTGTCAAAAAGGTATAATTTATTCTGTTGAATGGTTCGTAAGTAAGTTGATAAGTTCCAACTTGAAAAATTCTTTAAAATTACCTTTTGTTTTGTTGAAATTTACTTGTTTAGTTTCTAGTATGTAAAAATTAAAGAGCGTATTTCTTTTTCAGACGGTTGGTTGATTCGTTGGTGATAAAGGTTGTGGGAAAAGAATAGAGATAAATTTTTGGGCGACAGTAGAAATTCGGTGCGTTTTAGAAATCCCTTTTGGGGGAACAGTGGCAATAGATTGTTCAACCGATTTTAGGAGAGAGAGAGAGCAATGAATAATCAGGATACCTTAACTGAGTGTATCGTATTACATCACAGATAATTTAGAGGAGTTTAAACTCCGTCAAATCAACACAAATAAATGCTTTTTTTAATTAACAGACCATCTGCCAATGATCAAGTGTGACGGAAGCATGGAAGATCAGATGCGTGTTCGGCGGCTAGTTACATAAAGGCCTTAAGCCATATAAATATATGGTAAGGTTCTTTAATAGTATGAGAACTTTTCAAACTTATTTTTTCTAGGTAGTACACTGTGGATATTATTGTGTGTGATTTACATCGCGTAAAAGATTTTAACAATGATGTGAAGAAGAATATCTTTATCTGGAAAAAACTATATATCAAAAAATAATTAGGTTTGATAAAAAAAATAAATTTCATTCAAAAATAGTTTCACATGTTTCATATACTGGTGAATGAATTTCAACTTTAGAGTGTGTTGTATAAAAAAGTATATATAAAGTTTCACTATAAATTATTTAGGATGCTCTAATCATTTTCGAATATGTAATATATATGGAAACGCTCTTACTTTTTAATGGTCATATCAACCATCATCTGTCCTTTTCCTCTTGAGCTCTTGAATATCTGCCTCAGCTAGCTTTAGCTGCTTTTCTAAAAGGTTCTTTTCTTGTTTCAAGACATCATTCTCTCGTTTTAGTAAAGATATCTCCCTCGACATTTCTTCTCTTTCTTTTTTCAACTTATTTATCGCTTCGATATCTGCTTGGGTACCAGCTTTAGCGACAGCTTCTAGTTCCCGATAACGAATTTCCAGGATTTGTAGCAATTCATTGGTTGAGTAGTTAGCTAGGAGGGGATTATATACCTCTGTGGTATCGTCTGTCACCACAAACCTTGGGCGTTTGGCTTCTTTAGGTTTACCAGGACTTGATTTTGGAGTAAGGTAGCCAAGATTGCTCAGAGAATTATTGGGATTAGTATGGCTTGAAAGTGGTGTAGGGAGGGTTTGACATTGATTTCCTCCCTTTACCAATCCAAAATCGGCGTAGTCGCGAATTACAGAAGAATTCATTAAGTCTTGCTTAACTTGGGAATTTTTAACGGCTGGATTTTTCGGTTTGCGAAGAAAATAAAAGGATAATTCGTTTACTTCAGGTCTTTCGTTATCCTGTACCTGTTTTGGAATGTTGTCAGTCTCATCAGATGTTGATTCTTTGTTTTTCCAAGTACCATCATCCCAAAGAAAAAAGCCACATTGCTCTTGCTGATCTTTCCAAAAGTTTGGGCACCGAAAGAAATACTTTCCTAAATTTTCAGAACTTTGTTTTCGCACTTGAAGTCGAATTGAACTTAAACCACATTTACACTTGGGAAATGTTTCAGTTTCAGTTTTGCCAGACATTTGGCAATAGCTGAATAACGAATAAATAATTGGACAAGAATTCTCTATCTAATAGTTATGGAGTCTTGATATATCATGATTTTACAATTGCTAATGATTTTATCGTGATGCATGTTAGTAAAAAGCAATTTTTATGATATGGTGACTATGTATATATTCGGAATTATATAGTGAACATTCTTATGATGAGATTAAGCTGTTTAATATTAAGTTATTTATTTTTTAACACCTGGAAAGATGGAAAATTTTAATTGGATCGATGAAAGAAAAAGGAGATTCTATAAATTTTAGTATTTAATCATAAATGTTATTTTGTAATATTGAAAAAAAAACCATAGGTTTAAATTGAAGGTATAATCTGAAGGGGCAAATTCTTTATCATTGAAAATTTAAAGTTCTCTATTTTGCTTAAATTTTATAGATATCTTAAAAAATAAGATACTTAAAGTAATTAGAGAATTATTTAAAATTTAAACAAAAGATGATTGGTTTCATTAAATTATGAATGACAATCAACTGAAAAATCAAAATCTTATTCTCTTTGAAAAATAGCTTTCATTTTTCTGACAGTTTAACACAATATCAATATTTAAATAATACCAGGAAAAAAAGTTCTACTTTTTTTTTAAAACAAGAATTTAATAAAGCATTATTAAATTTTTATTTCAGATTTTATATATACATATTTTTTACTTTGCACAATCAAAATTTGTATATGAGCTTTTGTTTTTGGAGGGAAAATCTTAATATTAAAAAAAGGTGAAAAAAGAAATTAAAATAATGTGTCTTTTTTATACTTTTTTAAAGAAAATTCTTATTTTATTTGAATAGTTATTTATTGAATAAAAATAAAAACAGTGAATTTTTTTTAAATATTCAATAAATGAAAAACATTTTTAAGTCTTTTGGTTTTTATATTCATATCCAAAGGTAAAATACAACCTAATTTCACAAGTCAAAACCTATTAATTCAAAAAGTTTATCTGTTTAAATAATAATAATAATAATAATAATAATATATTCTTTATTTTTATAAATTAAAAAATAAAACTTGCATGCAAATTACCTCTTCAAAAAAAGGTTTACAAATGAAAAATTAATGAATTCGCTCAAGTAATTTTAAACTACACATTGAGTTTATTCATCTATTTAACGTTCAAATTTGAGAAAATGTTGCTCTTTGTTCTACTAAATAACTTTTAATCTAATTGTTTTTAACAAAATTAATCTGTTTTCTAAAAATGTTGATTGTTACAAGAAGATCCAATTGTTCTCATTTCAGAACCGTCAAACTTGGATTTGGAAATACAAGAAATTTTTCTGAATTCTAAAAAATTTTATATTCCAAAAATTATGCCCACCAATCGTCATTTCACAATGCACTTTCATTATAATTACTTTCTATGATACCCTTACTTCAAGCTTTAAAATTAAGAAAAGATCGTACTTATTATAAATACTTTAGATAGCGTAAATATGATAGTTGAAGATCAATATCAACCAAAATATCACCATTATTCTAGCACCATCAGAATCACTATTGCATCATTCAATGATTTGATAGAGAAGACATAAAAAGCATTGGTCTTTACTCTTTCTTGCAAGTTAAAAATTACGAAATGTCAGGAACACATGGAACTAGTATACATGAATTCACACTCAATAATATTTTGAATGTGTCAACAGAGTTATACAGTCCGCCATTTAGCACGTCTGCTGACTTGTATTGGCAGTTGCGCTTTGTTTCAGTTCGTATTATTTGAGTTTATTGAAAGTGTTTGGAACCTCCAAGATTTCTTTTTGCTTGCTGAAATAAAATTACTCTTCAGGGATATAATGTTTGTTTGAAGGAATCCACGCAGCAACCACAATTTTGTGAATTGTTCTTGTTGGCAATACCAAATGAACATGAAAAGAAAGGAAATTTGGTGTGGGAACAACGAAATTTTTGTGCTGCTTATATTTATATCAAACATCCCTGTCAGGGGATTATTGCAAAGAAAGCGATTGATAAGCTTTTTTCGATTGGGGAGCAGAGCTGGGGTTTGTTTTAATTCATCATCAGTTTTGAATTATGAATTGATTCAGATTTCAAACTAGAAATGTTCTAATTATCTATTACCGTTTTTGCAAAAAAGGTTCTCGAAAATTTTGCAAAAGATCATTACTATCACCAAACATAATAATTGGTGTAGAATTTGATAAGCATCAACCATCACCTAGCAAACAGCGATCTCCATTCCCACCTGAACCAACTTCTAAGAACCTTGTAAAGGCATGGCAACAACAATTAAATAACAAAAATATGGCTGACTTAAAATTGATTGTTCAAGATCAACCAATTTATGCTAATAGTTCTATACTTTCAGCACGGTCAGAATATTTTTGTCAAATGTTCAAAGGAAATTGGTTAGAGTCACGAGTGGATGGTTTTATTACTGTAGAGATCACTGATTATCCATCAAATGTCGTCTTACAAATGTTAGAATTCTTGTACACTAATAAAATATCTTTGGGAAATTTGCCGACGCCATTGAAAACCTGGGTCTCTATTTTCAGGTAATTTGAATAATTCTCGAATTAAATGTGTTCATTCGAATAAAATATTTTAATCCTAAATTCCACTGTTTATGTATTTCTTGCAGCATCGCGGATAAGTACCTGATAAAAGATTTAAGGCAGATATCGTACCTAAAAATAATGGATGAGCTAACGGTTGAAGATGTGGCAGAAATTCTATTTTCCTCTGGTTGGAAATGGGATGATTTAAAGACATATCTGATGAAATTTTTGGTCAAAAACTTCACCAAAGTTAGGGAAACTCAGGGGTTTGAATTGATTATGCGGAACCCATCAGCTTATCTCAATTTCGCAGAAGTTTTGAGCGAGATTCACATGTCTCTTATACCATCAACTTGAATTTTAAATTGAGCACTTGCAGTTTTGAATTGAATACCTTCCAATTTTAATCAATTCATTTAAGAATTAATGAAACTCCTTGCTGCTGAATTTGCTAGCTCAATTTTATGGACCCTGTTAAGGATGTTTCGATTCCAATATTCAATAAACACACGATATAACATCCCTTTTTTTTGGATATATTGTGTCCTTTCCGAGTCAAATATAATTGTGAAGTTTTTGTGGGGCTTTTGTTCTGAAAATTAGATAATTATTTTCGTAACATAATTAACAATATTATTTTATTAAATTTTCGACACTAAATTTTTTGGTTATCAATTGAACATTTCTATTGCATATTAGATAACTAAAAAAAAAGGCTAAACACAATTACATTGTGTTGGACAAAGAACTACAAAATTGCAGACAGAAAATATTTCAATTTTGTATTTCATTTGACTTGTGAAAAAGTTGTTATATCAATTTTTATAATTAAAAAATATTTAAAATAAAACGTTGTTTTATAAATAATGTATTTCCTTCTAAATAATTCCAAACATTCCGCTTTTTTGAAAAGATCAAAAACTTGCAAAAATGGTAATTATGCACAAAAAAAATTGTTTTTACTTTACAAATTGTAAGTCGTTCAATTCTCTTGGCGAAAAAATAAATATTACCTTTTTGAATTAAGATTGTTCTAGTTTTTTAAGTTTCCACTTTTAACACACCATTTGGGATCATCCCTACTAGCCTAAAGTATAATTCTCTTTGTTGTTTCTGTGTTCCCAAACCTTAACATAACATTGTGCTATTTTTCCCAGCAATAATTATTCAAGACTAACCAAATAATTCATGTTTGTTTTCATCAATAATTGAAAGCAAAAAATTAAAATTAATGAATCAAAATGGAGAGTCACGTTTTAAATCGATTAACCGAGAAAGATTTATCTACAAGTTCTTTTAAATCTCAAAGAAGACTTAAATATTTCAAATCTTATTACTTTTATATGATTCATATCTCAAAATTAGTTTTTTATAGTCTATAAAGCTTTTTAAAACAATTCTCATTGAGTATTTTTTTTAATTTTTATTAAATTGGATTCCTCAAACAGTTAAAAAACTAAACCAAAAAATTATGAATTTTTCAATTTTTAACATTAAAATATTGATAATACCAAAAACTATTGGATACTCGATTTTAACGAACGTTTAAGTTTCGTACGCTTTTCATCAGTACATAAACTATTTTTAAAATTTAAGTAACTGAAACCCAAATATTTTGTTATCAAAAAATCTTTGAAAAAAATAAGAGTCTAGTTTCTTCGCTCAATCAACTTAAAATAATTTCTAGTTTTTAAAAGCATTTTTCAGTGCTTTCAAATATCTTGATCGTTGAAAATATAAAAATATATTTTATTTTGAAAAATTAATTAAAAGGTTTAAATTTCATGATTATTTTAATCTAAATATATATTTAGAAGATTTAATATAAATTATTTTTCTTTCACAACCAAATTAATGTGAAATTAAGGTATTTCTTTTATAAGAATCATAGTTTCAAACTTATTACAATCTATAGAAATTTTTTGCTACTCTATGAGCTATGTTATTCAATTCGAATCAATACGTCTTGAGCTACATCAACAATCTCATCAACTTGTTGAGGTTCATCCAATTTTTTAACTTCTTGATCTTTTAATAGATTTTTCTCTTCAACATGTACAAATTCCTGATCTATCTTTTTAATTGCTTCTAGTTGAGCCTGTTGATTAGCTCGATTAATTTCTGCGAAAAAATTCTCAATAACATCTTCCTCTTCATCTGAACTAGGTGATTTTATAACAACGGGCAACGATTTTGTTTGATGAGCAGGAACTCTTTCATTCAGTTTATCGGCATTCAAAATCGACAGAGGAGCCGATAATGACTGTCTTTTTCCATCATCAGAAAAGTCGATCTGCTGAGAAATAAACTGCCAATCTCGTGTTTCATCTTTTTTGTCGCTTCTTGGTGCCACACGACTAGATCTAATAGATGATTGATCAAGGATTTTGAGATTTTTGAAGTATGCGCTATCAACCACGTATTCTCGTAAAACGAATTGGAGAGCAGTGTTTTGTTGTTCAAGTTCATGAACACGTATTGAAAGGTTCGAAATTAATGGGTCTTTGTGTGATCGCATGGATGATGCTCGACTTAATGGTTGATGATTTTTTGGGTCAATGAGCGGAAGTACTTCCAAGGAATCACGGAGATGACGTTTAATTGATTTTGAAAGACAACAGCAGTATTTTTGAGCGCAACCCCATGGTCGTACCATATCGGTTCCTATTATAAAGAAATTTAATTTTGTATATTTCATTCCATTGAAACATTAGATAAAACGTAGTGTAAATTAAATACCAAATATCCATGCATAAATAAAAGCTCCAACTACCCAAGCTCCTCCCAGCAATGGGATACAACTCAAAATCTAAAAATTGAAATAACAAGATTAAAAATAACTTCTTCGTTTTCTTTGGAACAGTTAATAAATACTCACTGATATCAATCTAGATTTAAAGAAGTATTCAAAAAAAAGGAATGATTAAAATTTGAGGCTCAAAGAATTTTTAACTGAAATCAGAGCTAATACCTGTGCTCGGTTTCCGTGGTTTCAATAAAATGCTTTGGTTTCACAGTTATCTTACCCAGCAATTGTAAAGAATCTAGAACTTTATCAGAACTTGAGATCCCAGTGGTTACTTGTAAGATAATAGATATCTACTGTTAGCATATATTCTCAATTTTAAACTGAATAAAAACAAAAGTGAGACTAACCAACGGTTGATGTTAAATAAGGTTCTCTTAGCAACGGTGTTTGTAAACCAAGTGATTCGAAAAACCCAGGTTGAATGAATTCTCTGATAGTTCTTGTGAAGGAAAACATAGTAATCTAAAAATTGGAAGATTATAGAAATTAGCGGAATAACAAAAGCTATTCTGCGTTATAATAAAGTAAAACTCAGAGTTAACCTGGCCATTCTACAGATAGCCAGTTATAGGGTTGAAAATCTTATTAGAATGAGTAATATTAGTGGGAGAAAACGACAAAAAATTCGTAAATATCTACAGTTATTGGAAAAGAATTCATTCCAATGATAGCATTTATCCAATTTGAAACATGGTTCGCTTGGAAATCATCTAAATTATACAATGGCTCCCGGTACGGATCAAGTTCTAAAATGGATAAAACATTAAAGTCAATTATTATTATTTTTACATTGTTTTGACGGTTGATATCATTTGTTTAACACACCAGGATCAAAAGCCGATACAGTCATTATCAAAGCTGAATCATTCTTTAGGTTCTTGGGATCGATCAATGTAGAGAATTCTACGGCGTGAAATACCTGTGGATCTGTCACATTTTGTTTGAAAGAAATGTTGTGCATGGAATTGAAGTAACCGACGTATGAATTCATTGATTGAATATATCGAGGTTGATAAATATATTTGTTGCATTCTTCTGCTGATTCTGTTTTCGCTCTATTGTCTTGTTCCCAAATTGAAGATAATTTGGCAAAATTTATTATGGCGATAGCATTTTATGGAATTGGCCTTGAAGAATCATTTAAACGTACCATCGTACACGAATTGACAAGTAATATTAAAATTTACATCTGTTTTAAAATATACATCTGTTTTTCCAAAAATTCCAAAAAGAAAGATTATTAAGCTATCAAAAATGAAGAAGTGGGACAAAGCAAAATGCCAGAAATACCAGGAATAGGGAGCGAATCCACTGAATTCAAGTGAGACTTTAGAATCGGGTAATCATCGGAGAAATCTAAAATCAGGACTGCGGTATATATTACAAACATGAGCAATATAACCAGCATTGCAAAAACGCGTAAGATGATCAATGCGATCGGTTCGCTTCGCCTGTATGGCACAAAAATTAGGTTTGGATGCATTATTGGTCAAGGATCAGGAATTCTGGGTTGTCTTTTTTGGATTATTAATTATCTTTGATGATTGTGTTTTTTTTAATAATTTACTCTTAATCTTTAATACCACTGCTGCTATACTTTTAAGACTTGATAGGTCATTTCAAAATTCCGTTTATTCAATGGATACTTCGTTGTCTAGGACTTTTAAAGACAGGTCATGGTAAAAGCAGCAGTAAAAGAGCTTCGAATTTGCGCATTATTGGCCCCTTTTATCTTTTCAGAAGCAAAGTTTAAATTTTCAATTCATGCAACTTTCATGCTCCCATGTGCTTCTTTAATAAAAATGGTATCACCTCAATGTGCGAATGCTAGAAAAGATATATTATCATATAAATTTAAATGACCAGTCATGTCTGATACCCTCGACTGGGTTAGTACATGTAATTAATTGAATCAAAAACAGAAATATAAATGCGATAAAACTTATTCGTACATTTGTTGGCTATGTTAACCAACAGTTACCTAAAAAGAAATTATTTTGCTAGCTTACCATGTAACATTGAGGGCTGTGAGTGTAACTATTTCAAATTATGAAATTGTTGTACAGTAAAATTTTTGGGAACTCGTATTTCACCTGGTCCCTTGCATAAGTAATTTCTGTGTTTTCTTAACGCTTATTTAATCAATAATCGGAAAATCTTAACCATTTTAAGTAGAGAAAAATTTTGTCTTATTAAAGAGAGAATTGGTAAAAGTCCACTAGAAATACAAATTGGGGGTCTTTTCTTAGAAATATCAATAAAAGTGTATTCAATCACTGGTATGAGGCAATAAACATCTAATTAATACATGCGGATTTAAAGCTGCAAGGCTTAAATATTTTTTCAAATAACTATTCTGAGTGTAAACCGATTTTTAATACATTTGGCCAAATGGATCATCTTATTTGGCGGTATCATTGACTTGAAACAAGATAATACTGTTTTCTGCCTCACAAAAATAGTTTTTGAAGTTCAGTAGTGTAAAATCACAATGAAAGGTTGGAAAAAATGAAAATTCACTGTTCCTGGTTTTTTATATATATATATTAATATTTAATAAATATTTTTTTGTGGATTTTGCATAGCATATTTAAAACAATTATAAAAAATTCTCAAATTGAATATCACTGAATTTTTGCTATTTACATAAAAATTAATTTTTACTTGATTTAATATTCATATTAATAATTATTATTAATATAAAATTAACTTTATTTTTATTATAAAAATACAATTGACCAAACAATCTCAAAAATTATAATGAATAAAAATTAATATTAAATATTAAAGTACAAAATTTTTTTAATTTTAAGTCAAAGCATAAAAAATAATTTAACAAAGAAAACTTTTTAATAAAAATATATCGCTTATAAATTTATAAATTTTTTAAATAAACCAATTTACTTAAATTCATATAAAAAATCAAAATAGTTTACCAAAACAATATTTAAAATTAAATCTTAACAAAATAATTTGCATAAATTATAAAAACTAAAATTTGATAACAAAACAAATATTTTAAAAAGGTCTATTAATTCATTAACAAAATAACAAATTTTGAAATGAAAAAAACTGTATTCTATTTATATTGATATTTATTATGATAATAAATATATAAATTTAAAAAGCCATGTAAAAAAACAATTTTTTAAAAAAAAGAAATATCATCAATTATTGTGCCAATTGTATTTTAAGATTTATCAAATATACAATGAACGAATAGATTGCCAAAGATATTATTTATCATAAATATTGCAATAGCAAAATTATAATAAAGGTCTTTAATGATAGTATAAAACGCATTAATATTAATATTATCTCTTTATCCCTAAATTGAAATAAGCTTATAAAGCTGTACTGCTGTTTTAATAAATTATCTTGTTTGTTTCATCTATAACTGAGATTAATCACTCTATTTCAGCATCCTCATTAGATTCACATCCAAGAATACAAAAACGTTGCATTTCTTCTTCAAACTGACTCTCTTCCTATCGCATCAATGTTTCATAATGATTGGCAACTGAGTTATTGATTCCTCAAACTGAGTGATATAAAAATGGTTACACGTATTTAAGAATTCCGAATCACTTTTCCCAAATACTTCCTGAAAGCTTAGAATATTTGATATTGAGAAAATATTCAAACTCATCTCCAAACAAAAGTGGAAACTGAATCCAGTGGAGTTTATTTGTCGCAAAAAATGATTCAAGTCACGAGATTTGACAGTCAGGATATCATTTGGGATAAATTTCTACTATCGAGATATGAGAAACTTACTAATCATTCAAAATTTTCATTTTTTGAAAAATAAGCTAACATAATAATACGATATTTCGCGATTTCTCCAAGTTAATGTGAGGGGTATCTTAATCCAAACAAACGCAGAGAAATCATACTCGGGTTTAAGTAATTGAGAAAAAATAAATGTAGTCATATTGCTTCTCCTGCACTCATTTCGAATGTGAGAGAATGTTTTACCTGCACCAAATGCGTTTCCCAAATGTCGCATCTCTTAATCACGAAGAGCTCTTTATACAATATCAGTGAGACCTGGAAATCCTTTGATGGCTTCTTCTTTCCAAAAAAGCAAGTCAGTAAGGAACCTTTGAGAAAGATAATTTGCAAAAAATCAGGTTTTGATTGGAAAAAAAGTTCAGGGAAAAGTATGCAAATTAAATGGCATACCAAATGTTACCTGCCAGCCCTTCGTAAAGAGACCTGTTTGGGAAGAAGGTTAAGACTGAAAATGTTTAAAATTATCATAGAGAAATTAATGAGACTTTGAAATGGCAAACTACTAACATAGGTCTATCTGGAAGTCTAAACTGTCCTTGTTCAGTTCTTTCATCCCATTGTGTGCAAACTACCGCAAACTCCACAGCCCATTGAAGATATTTTTCTTCATGAGTTATTTGATAAAGTGCGAGGAATGGATAAGCGTTTCCAGCAACGCCATGGCAAAGACCAACTCCTTTAAAAATAATGCCGTTTAAATGAATAAATTCTGCCGATTTCTTAGCCACTTCCAAATATCTGGGAATTTAATAAAACTTAAATTGGTATACTAACTGGAAAACAGTCAAATATACATACTAACTTTTCATATTTGTACACCTCATAGGCCTTGCATGCTAAAAGAGCAATACCAGGTGCTCCATGACACCACTGTACTAATTCTTTTGCACTGCTGTCTCCCAATGAGGTGGGCCAATTGCCATTTTTTGTTTGACAATTGAATAAGACAAAATTGATAGCTCCTTGAATTTTTTGTGAATATTCCTCAAGTTTTCGTGGAAACTGGAGAAGTATTATTAAAATCCCCGCGGCACCATGGGCTGCACCTATGTAAGCTTTTTGATGCCATGCCCAAAAGAGTGGGGTTTGGTTCTTCAAGTTCAGCTGTGCTGCCGTTTGTTCACCATCACTAATAATTGCATCATAGACACCATCGATAATGGATTGCCAAATTTGGGTTTTGGTTGGATCGACAGAGACAGCGATGAATTTCTGGGCGTAGAGAAATCCAGCCCGACCATAAAGTAATTCACTGGGGGTGTGCTTTGAAAAGCAGGCATGACTCAAGTTTGCTTCGATTAGATTGAGATATCGGTCACAACTTTCTTGATCGCCTACGTGATGCTTGACTATTCCAGAAATTGAGTAGATTAGAATTGAACAAGTAGTTTGTTGATTAAATTGATCGCTAACCTCTCGCGGCAACAGCATACAATCCAACGGCAGTACATAAAAAGCCACATTTGTGAAGTTCAATATGAGATGGAACGCTAGAATCTACAGGGGCGTGGGGATGTTTGGCCAAATATGTAGCTATGGCACTGTCGATATATTCATGCGCGATTGTCAAAGCAGACTTTGGCCCCAGCATGAAGCCTAAAATAAGAAAATCAACTTGAAATTAAATTAATTTTTTTTATTAGGTACATATATCATTTCAAATTACCTGGGTCACATTCATGTATTTTCATAAACATGAGAGAAATCCCAGCTTTCCCTAATTTAAATGAAAATGGGTGAATTCTGCATATAGTAAAAATCAAAATTTCGTTCTTACCGAGGTAAACATCCCAGTACTGATAGTGGCTGTTAGGTGGTGCATACTTGTACACCGTTTGACATTGAAGCAATATCGCCTTTTGAAAGGATTGTCGATGCTCAGCAAGGATAGCTGGAATATCCTTCCCTTGAAATGCTCTTTGTTGGGCCATGGAATGTTAAGAAATTTTTTAGAGTTCATTTCTGAGAGAAATTTTGATGTTATATTATGTCTGCATATTGATTGATGTAAGGTTTTCATCATAATTCCGTCAACTGTCCATTATCCGCTTTTTAATACACGTCATTTCAATGATCAATTTCGATTTTGCAATTTTGGTCAAGATTATCAAATTTGATACAAATTTTAAAAATACAATCGGTTTTGATTTTCTAACCACAAACCTGATGTTCTCAAAATTTAATTTCGCCATATTTTGTCGTTTTTCCAATGGCTCATCAAGAAGTTTGCATTTTGACATCAACATTTGTTCCTCATGGCCATACTCACCCAAGCGGAACCACAATGAAATTCAACTTGCAGCTTGTCATTATTCAAGTCTGAGACGACCCCATCGTGTTCGTCAGCTTATTCGTAAACCATGGAGATCACAAATAGATATTTTTAGTTTTCCTCATTCAGGAAAAATTTTAGCAGAAAATGGAAAAACATCTTCAGAAAATTTTGAAAAAGTGGAAGCATCAACGGGGATGCTTTATGATACAGTTCCTATTAGAGAACCTGAAGGACTGAATGCTTTTCAACGATTAATGTTCACAGTGAAGCGCCAAGCAATTTCCACCTTTATGCCTAAGGGTTATCCAGATTCCGTGACCAAAGATTATTGGGATTTCACTAAATGGCAAATTTTAAATAAAGTTGCTGGCTCGGTTACCGGTGGTGAGTCTTGGGTAGCCTTTTGATCTACACTTACTTCAATTAATTCAATTTTTTCAGTGTTGTCGATGCAATCATTACTTTTTGCAATGGGTCTTGGAGCGAAATCTGTTCCTGTGAGTTTCGGAATTTTGCATCACTTTAAAATTAATTAACCCATTTTTTAAAATTTTTTCTAATTTCCTCTTAGCTAGCTGCAGCCTTCAATTGGATCATTAAAGATGGTTTAGGTCAATTTGGTGGTGTACTCTACGCTGCATTCATTAGCTCTCGGTTCGATTCTGAGCCGAAGCGTTATAGATTCCAAGCATCCCTCTCGATGCAATTAGCCTGCCTGGTCGAACTTATAACTCCTTTATATCCGCATTTATTTATCTTACTTGCCTCAATTTCTAATATAGGTAGATTCAGTACTTATTGAAAAAACTTTATTGCTTTATTGGTTAGAAATGAATTATTGTAAACTAAAACTCAATTAATTACAGGAAAAAATATATGTTGGTTGGCAGGTGCTGCTAGCAGGTACAAAACATTTGATTCTTTCACTTAATTAAAACATGTTCACATATTTATTTTATTCTGAAATAGAGCACAAATGACCAAAACTTTTGCATTGCGTGACAAGTAAGTTCGTGATTATATAACACTGGTATAAATCTTTGTTTTTATTGTGCTTTACCTTTCTATTTTATTAATCGGCAGTTTAGGGGACATTACCGGGAAATCAAGGTCACAGGGTACAGCTGCCGGTTTGTTAGGTAACGATCAAATTTGAAATTTTTCACAACAAAACTCATTTAAATGTATTAAATTCTTCAGGCACAGGCATTGGAATTGCCATAAGTGCCACAATTACCGCGATTTCAACGCCTATTTCTATAATTTCAGCAGCACAGCCAGTAACTTATATATCTCTTGCCTTTGCTCCCTTTTCGGTTCTGAATGTATACGCTTCCTATAGATCAAACTTATATGTAACAAGTAGCACCCTGAACATTCAGCGCACTGAACTAATACTTGACTATCTTCTCAGGAAACGATATCTCGAAACAGGTCTTGACGGCTTAATATCCAATTCAAAAGGCACCTCTATATCACAATTAGTTCCAAGTCCGAGAGAAATATCAAGAAGTGAAACTTTTGTGAAAAGATATCATTCTTTATTCCAAATTCCATTGGTTATGGAACCGACGCTCCATTACTATGTTTCAAAGGAATATTTAGAAGATTTGCGTTCAGGTCTGCTGCAGGAAGGATTTTTACATCCTGAACAATATTTTATCTTGTATATACCGGAGCATCACCTTTTTGAGAAAATACAGTCTTCTCAACCGTCTTTTTCCAAATTACTCAAAGAAATCGAAAATCCCGGTCATAAGCGACATGTAGCCTTGTTGTTTTCCAATAAGGCTACAACAAAAGACATTATTAAGGGATTCTTGCATGCCTGCATAATACGTTATATCTTAGAACACGATAAATCAATACCTTATGATGATCGAAAAAAAGTTATAGAGGCGATTCAAAAGACTCATCAGAATGTTAATCATTCATTTGATAACTTATTGGAAGGTCTCGTGGCTAAAGGGTGGGATATTGAACATTTGTATTTGACAGAAAAAGATGATGAGCGTAGATTAATCATTGAAGAATGAACTTAAGAAGGATAAGCAAGGAGAATTAAATATCTTTCGCGAAAATTTCAACTACTAATTTTTGAAGAAATTAATTTATATATGAGGAATAAGGAATTCGGTATCCAAGCTTTTCACCCATTAAATGGATTTAATTTTAAGGGGTTTTGAGTCTACATAAAACTTTGGAATACTTTTATGAATTTTCTTGTAAGAAGAAAATTTTTGTACACAAATAATTTTACACTGATAGAATCAGTTGTTGGAAATATTTTTATTATTTAAGCTGCTGGATTCTGTCGGCAGCTACATGTAGAAGCACCTCGTCAGTAATTGTATGCATGTGTCCATGCATTATCAGTTATTGGATTGCTTGCCGGAGTTGAGAAGCGAGTTGAAGATCAGACGGACGCTTACTACAAATCAATATTTGGCCGAATTTTTTCCTGAGGTTGAATATTTGCATTTGGAATTCTCCTTTGATTTGTTGCTCTCTCATCCAAAAACTATGAACAGTTTAATCTTCGAATTCTCAATCTCAAACGTTCATATTACCCCAATCGAAGTGTGGAGCCCGATTTTCTCGACATCAAATGACCATTTTTGGCAGTTGAAATTCACATCAGTAAATTGAAGAATTCTGTGAAATAAAAATTTTATATTCTTTAATTACCATATTAATAAATGATTTCGAAATTTGCAAATTGTCCTAGAACATAGAAGATGTTCCTCAAACTTGCAGCCTTTCATTGCACAAATCCGCGAAATTCTGGAAGGATACTACTGCATCACCTTCGATTCTACGAGAAACTCCTGTGACAATTTTCATAAAGAACCCATTCACTGGAAGCTATATATGGAGGAGTATTTTATCTGCCAAAGGCCTGGCTGGATGTGAAATTGGAAATGGGTGGGGTAAGTAATTATCGTCGTGTTTCTCAAAAAATATCATGCTAAAGACTTTATATTCATACCAGGACACCAAAAAATTGCGGAATACAAATATTTCCCAAATTTAATTTCATACGGTGTTATTTTTGGCCCCATTAGATGTCAACATCCTGGTCGTGAATTCCCACAGTCACTTTTGGATATTTGGAAAATGGAATTCGAAAAAGAACTTGCTGATGTAGAATTGAACGTTAGCGGAAAAAAATATTTTGCGAGCAGTAGGATATTGATTGACAGATCAGAATATTTTAAAAGGATGTTGACTTCGTCTTGGTCAGAATCTAAAAGTGAGCCTTTAGATGACAAACCTCTTGATATTTCATCGCCACAAACTGGATCCAGCATCGTAACTCCGGATGAAACTTTATGTAATAGCCGCAAGAAATTTACGATTGATGTGACCGATTTTCATCATGAAACTTTTGTCCAGATGTTAGGTTTTTTTTATACAAACCAAGTTGTGTTTTCAAAGGAGACGGATTCACCACGAAATTCTTTTGAGGTACTAGCTCAGGCATTTATTTATTTATTTTTATAAATGATACAACCTAATACTTCAAATTTCACCCGAAAATTCTTAGACATTTTGCGTAGCTGACAAATATCTTGCAATGGGACTTCGAGAAATCGCCAAGCTTGAAATTCTTCAAAATATTACTTGCGAGAATGCAAGCTCTATCTTATTCAAAATTGGTAACAAATGGCCAGATCTAAAAGAGCCAGTCTTGAAATTCTTTGTTACGAATATTTCGAAGATACGCAAGACTGCCGAGTTCAAAGAAATTATGGCCAATCCTGATAAATATCCTGGTTCAACATCACTACTAGCCGAATTATTTGTCAAACTAATCCAAGAGCCAGATGATTCGGATGTGGCAGAAATAGAATTGAGTTCCTTATAATTCGAAACAAGGGATTTATATTGAAAAGAGTCTTCCAATTCCAATATTTTATATTTTCGAAATTCAAATAAGGAACATCCACAATACCATTCGTGAAACTTCGTTTACAACACATCAGGACTTTAAGCTTGCTCGATCTTTCAAATTTCTTAATATTTTATAGAACGCTGAATTGAAAATAGATGGAGAAAATTTTATTTTCATGTTAAAACACTTCCATTCAGGAGAAACATAAATTTGAATGTTACGTTTTCAATCTAGAGATCTATTACAATGGGACAATTTTATGCTTTCTCCTTACACTTTTTTCCATGATAAAAAGATTCGTTTTCGGACATTAAAATTTATTAAGCGAAGCCAAAGCATTAAACGTCATTTCATCATTCCTCGTTTAAAATTACTTTGACAAAGCATAAGACACAAAATTTGTGAGTCATCAGTTAAAACTTGAAGAAAATGATGGAGCTATGCGGAATGATTCTGCTTCCATGACTTATCGTAAATCCTCGAAGGATTTACGTATTACTTGAAGACCTTGGAGTTTATCTTATTCTAATTTGATCGCTGGACTAATTGACAAAATCCACCTAATCAGTATTCTGCCAAAAAAGTCGAGCAGAAACTTGTAAACTCCCAATTCCTTAAAGTAAGATCTTTATTTTATTTTTATGGGGGAAAATAAGTTTAAAAATAAAAAGCCAGTAATTAATTGTACGCTTTCGAGGAATTCTCTTAAAGTATAATATCTATTGAGCTCTAAATTTTGTTGAAGACTAGGGCCTAAAGTTCCAAATTTTCTAATAAAATTTATATATCTCTCAATTAGCAACATTTTTGATTCAAATAAGTTGTTTTCGGAATTGCAATTTTTTCATTTTTATTTACAGAATTATAATTAACCAAGTTCTTTTTCGGATCTACTTGTGCATATAAAGTCTTTGAATAAAAGTGTTTATGTAAACCCTTTTTTTGAAAACTGCATTTGATCCATTGTTTCATAAAGATGTCAAAATATGAGTAAAAGAAAAAGATACTTCCTTTTAATTAAATTAATATGTTATAAATTGACACTATACTTTTAGTCAATTATTTGACAAACCTGTTTTGAATGTATACCAATGAATACTGAATTTAATTATTAGATTCAAAAAAAATCTTGCTGAAAAAAAATTTCATAGTGAAAGAATAAAAAAAAAGAATTCAGCAATACCTCAGAGGATTTTTTGGTTTAATGAAAGAAATGTTAAAGAAAGACTCTATAACAACGACAACGACAAATCGCATTCATTCAGGAGTAGTTTATAAAAGTCGTGTTTTAACTTTGCAAATGATCAATTTTTCTAAAAGTTTATCTTATTTATAATAATTAACATTAAAAAAATCAAATCTGTAATTTATAAATATAATTTTTAAATGAATATATATATATATATATATATATCAATTAATAGTTACTTTTAATTAAATTATAGAGTTTAACACATTTAAAATGTATTTTAAGCATATGATATTTTAAATTATTTATAAATTTATTAAATCCATTTTTTTCAAATCAAGATCAATTAGCAAATCTTATTTTTATTTGAATTAGACTTTTAAATTAGATATTTGATTAAAAATGTAAATTCAGAAATTAAATTTAAAAGATTAGCTTAATTGATTGATTGATTGCTTTTTTTTTTAAAAAAAAAATTCATTAAAATCTCAAATAATAAAATTGTTTAAAATATAATTATTGTTTATATTATTTCTTTTAAAATTTTTACAATTTATGTTTTTCAATGAAATATTTACTAACATCTTTCATATTTGTTTTTGAATTAAATTGGTAAAAAAAAATGTTTAAAGCAATAAATCAAAATTTAAAATGAAATAAAATAAAAATTAATTAAGAATTGAAAATTGATTCATGTATTTATTAGTTAGTCGTTTTATAAGAAACTAAATATATATATATATATGATATTTAATTTCTTATAAAATAAAGCTTTGTGTTAATTAATATAGAGATTATATTTCTCGAGTTTTTGTTTCTTTTAAAAATTAATTATTAAACTTGATTCAAATTTAATACCAAAAAATTTTAATGAGATCAAGACTTCCACCACAATTTTTAACTTTCAATTTGAATCGCTTGTTAAAATAAACTTTTTTTATTATAATTCCTTCTGAGCTATAGACCATTATTATTTGATGTGAGGGAATACCATTTATAATACATTAATAAAAATATAGCTTAGTATATTGAAATGAATGTAATAAATATTGTAACTAATATAATTTAAATTTTGAATTACAATAAAAGCTATCTAGAATATATCCCTTATGAAAATATTAACAAAGTAATAAAATTAATCTCATTATAGAGTTAACTTACTTATTAATGGAATGGAAAATAAAGATGCCCGATCTATTAAGAGTCGTCTATTATTATAATAATAAATAGTAAAATAGCAAAAATATTATAATGTAAAGTACACAATTATATTCAACCTTTTTTTAACTTCTTAACTTTAAATATTAAAGTAAATTAATTTAAAATAAATAAATTAAATCAATCAATGAATTAATCAATACAAAATTACTTTTAGACAAATCGATCATTTGCAAAGTTAAAAGACGACTTGTATAAACAATGCTCGTTGGCGTTGTTGTTTCCAAGTCTTTCTTCAACATTTCTTTTACGTATTTATCTGATTCTAAAAGCTCGAAATCTAATGTCCCAAGTCTCCCCAACTTCTTTTTAACTTCTTCTGCAATAGGACGCTTTAATGGCTTAACATCCTAACAATTTTCAATGAGTTCAGCAATTGAAGGTGGAATAAGTGGGGAGATAATATTATGTCTTTTACCATTTAAAATATCCATTATAAGGAAGTGATCATGTTCACGATCATGAAATGGAGGCATTCCTGTTGCTAATTCCCATAATAACAAGGCAAAACTATAAATATCACCAGCCATTGTAAACTTTTCTCCTCTTAAAACTTCTGGTGGAATGTATGGAATCACTTCATATATCTTTTTTTCCGATATTGCTTTTCTTATTGTTGGGTCTGTTGTTGTTTTTGTTGTTTCATGGTTTATTGGTTGACATAATCCGAGGTCTCCAATTCTTGTGCTGAATACACTAGATTCATATTATAAGCTGTTTCTTGAATGTAGGTCGCGATGAACCATACCAGAAGAATGAATTTGTGAAAGCCCAGCAGCTATTCTCCACGCGATCCATAATTTATCTTTCAAACTCGTAGAATGAAAATTCGTTGATAAATATTTTCGCATGTCTCCATGTTCAGCAAACTCCATCACAATTCCATACTCGAGTGTTTCAGCGTTTTGCGTAATCCCTAATATTGAAGAGACATTATATAAGGAACTCTCAATTGCCATAGCTCTATGAACATTTAACTATCAACACAGTGTAAAAAATAATTAAGTAAATAGATAATAAATAGTAAATAAATAATAATTAAATATCAGTTAAATATAAATATAAATAATAATACTTTTTTTACCTCTTTAAACACTTCTGTGCTGGTCATTTTTATAATTTTTATTGCTACTTTCTGCTCTCCCCATCTTTCATATTCCGTTGAAGCATGATATTTTAAATTACCTGTACGAATATTTCCATCAACCCATGTTGCTTTATAAATTATACCAAACCCTCCTCTAGCAATTTCTTTTATATTCGACGAATCCTCCCATGGAATCCATTCATAGTAATTCAATCTACCATTATATTCTATACTAACTTCATCTTGATCATTAGGTGGAATATAGATTGGATTCTTAATTATTTCATCAACTTCTTTATTGCCGCTTGAAAAGTCACGGTAAAGTTTTACAAAAAATATAAACTGGCATGCCACGCACTCATTTCTCTTATTGTTTTGAATGCTATCTTGACAGGATTCACACTTGTTGCAATCATGAGCCACTGGATGAGTTTTTTAAAGATAGGATTTTGAGCGGGTTTTTTTTAGTTTGAAGATTCCCCATAGTGAATAAAACGTGAATAGGCTATTATTCGAAGAGAGTTTTTTTAAAGCTTTATTTTGATAGTATGTTTAGAAAGTAATTTTAAATGGGGGAGTTCATATTTATGTTTTTTCTCTATATTCACATAGTTTAACAAATAAATTAATACCTTATCACTAGCATGAAAGTAAAATACTTATTTAAAGTTTCAACTGATGCATCAATTATTATTTTATCGAGTAGTTTAATGCCTAAGAAATGATCAAGTTTTCGATTTAATTAATAAATAGATATCACATTGCTTAATCAATTTTAAATTCTTATTGATAGACTCTAATTAAAAACTTACTGTAGATGATGTGAGAGAAATTATATTATAAAAATATATATAATTAAAGCATACCGTCAAAATTATTTTCAAACTCGTATATCGTTGTTGATATGTCATAATGTTCAGAATTTTTCAAGAAAAAATAATTTATTAATGATTTTAAATACTTTATAATGTAATAATCATCTTTTTAGGTTTTATTAAGTTTTTTTTTTATCCATTTTTAAATAATAATATTTTGCTAAAAGTTTCAATTAATTTTGTTAAACTTTATCATATTTTATTTTCGAAACATTTAAATTTTTAACAAATTTCAATTACTATATAAATCTTGGGAGTGTATCTATAATATTATATCTAATTATATTTAGTTTAAAAATTATGACAATAATAATAACAATTATAATAATAATAATATTATTATTATTAAAATTTTAATTGAAATAAAACAGAAAAGTTTGTAATTGTATATTTTTTTGTTAAAATAGTATTTAAATCAATTTTCAATTTAGTTTCTCTATAAATTCAGGATTAAATTATTTAGAGAGAATTACAATATTGAAAATTTTCATCATTCGATTTCTATCCTAATTTCCTCCAAACCACGATAATATGGAAAGACACAGCTTACCATGCCAAAATAATAATTTTTTTTAAAACAATTGTATTTATGATGTCCAAAATTTTCATGTCAACTCTATCCGTCATGAATGGCAGAAATTTTTAGCACAATTTTTTGATACACTTTTAGCGATTCAATAAAATCTAACTTTAATTTACTTCACCTTCAAAACTTTGTTAGTTTAGGTGAATGAACAAGTTAAATTCAAATCTACGGTGCAAAATCAAATTAGAGCCGAATTCAATATACAAAAATAAAGCTTTTGCATTTTGATTTGCGTATAGCATTCTCAATTATTTAACAAACTATTTGACACTAAATTTGATCTCAATTTATTTTAATTTTGTGGGTTTGGCATTTGTAAATTTCAACTGGTTACTGCTTATTACTTAAAATTTTCAACATGTCGACCAAAAAAAGAAGACAAATGTCACTCAAGACGAAAATTTGCTTTTGAGACGATTGCAATCTATAATCCGGCTAGACGAAGAACTTCATCTCTGTTAATTGCAATAGATAACTGCACTTCCAAAGCTATTTCTAATGAATCTTTCAAGGAAATTTCAGTTTGGTATATTTTTTTCCATGTGAATCCTTGAATTTTCTTTGCAAGGTGTTCTCCAATCTCTTCAACAAATTCACTAAGCAACTCGCCAAAACCCAAGAAGTCCGGCCAATAAAGGTTTGAGATGTCGGCCAATGTGACATCCCCTTCAACATCTTGTAGAGCGCCAGATTGAGAAAATAAGAGCTTAAACTTGAGTACATTGACGCTAGATGACGATTTAGGAATCTTGTATAGGTGTTTTTTGCAGATTTGTCGAAAAAGATTTTCAAATCGTGATATTAACACTGACAAATCCTCTGCTTTCGCTTGGTCACATATTTGAACATGATAAGGAATGAGATAATAGTCATATTCCATAGCTAATTCTTTGCTGTTAATGTGATCTAAAAATCAACAAATTTTTAATTCTGACTTAAATATTGCAGGTACACAAACAAATAACCATAAAACGAACCTACGGACGCATTTTCCAACCAAAAAGCTTTACCATTTCGGTAAAATTGCATTACATAATCAAAGTATTTTCCTGAGCGATCAATGAAATACTCATTTAGATTCTCCGGCCTCAAATGGGAGCCATTTAGAAACATGCGTCCAAGCATTGTATCGGGATAAGCTGTCAATGTTGACAGATTCGTTTCATACTAAGATTTTATATTTCAGTTTAATGATGGATGTTTTGAAGTTGTTTTCAATTGCTATCCATTAAATTTATAGGCTGTTACCTTAACTCCACCAACGTTTAAAATGACGCGGCCAGGAATGGGTAGAGGTCGCCTAATGCCTACCAAACAAGAATTCGAATAAAACGTCATGATTAATTTGTCCAAAAGTATCTGCTTTATCTAAAGTTAGAAAATAGATACCAGGCATTTTAGAATATCATTTCGCCAACTATATTATATATCGGCTACTATTGATTTATTACACTATTATGACGAATTGCTTTGGTCATTGGATCAAAAAGTCAGCAGTGAATTAAATCATTTAGGATTATATCGAAATTTAAGAGGCTCATTAAGCTTTCTGCTCATATAACACTTTTGATTTCAAATTCTGAAGAAATTTTAAGTGTTCTTTAAGGAACAATAAAGTATTGATCTTTACGAGAAAAAACACAATGGAGCTCCTGTCTTTAAAGATCAAATAAATCGATAAATTGGGTTCCAACCCTTTGATGATGTATCGGACAAAATCCGAAACAACCGAACACTAATCAAGGTTATTTATTCAAAAAATCGGACAAAGAAAGCTTTTTAGTATAAACGTTGCTCAAATTTTCTCTTTGTAGGCATAAAGAAATGATTCAAATATAATTTTTGTTTCATCATTTAAAAAACCATGCTATCTTAATAAAACCTAGAAAAGCTGCTATTTCGAAAGTTGAAGGAAATGGAAACCTTATTTTCAATAGAGTGAAGCTTTGGGAAAATTTGAATCAAATACTATATGAAAAACAGGCTGCACATGATTATAAATTTGTATTCGAATAGCAAGAGCTTTTTCAATGTTGTTCGCTCATAATGCTTGTCAATAGATTTTTTAAAAATAAATAAAGCCAAAATTTATTAACCAATTTGCATTGATTCCTCAGCCAAGAATACGCAAAAATTGAAAGACCCCACTATCAATAAAATAGTTGTTGCCTTAATTCAAGGCACACAGAAGGATCATGTGAGTTTTAGCAAAATTGTGTGATGGACAACAAAATGAAGATTGGGTTTGCCTGAACCTATACGAAAGGAGTTTGTTTAAAACTAAAAAAAAGGTACTATTACGCAGATCGGGTTTTTCGCAAAAATAGCACATCTTTTAAGATACGTTCATCTAGAAAAACTTGAATTTTGAGGAACTTGTTGGTATTGACTAGATATGAGATATCTAGGTTTCCAAGGAGCAATTGGTAGTTGTACATACAAAACGTTTCAACAACCTAACTTTCTTTTGATCACCCATTAATCGAGATGCAAGTAAAATTGAGGAAAAGCTAATTTTGTTAAGATGTTAATCCTTCGGCAAGAAATGAACCCATAGAAAGAGCAAAAATATCACTAAATGAGAAACCATTTTATTCGGTAAGATCAACATTCCTAGGCTTTTACATACATTTTGAAGTAGAGCGAATCCTTCATTTTCCAAATCAATATCTTCTTCAAGTAGCATCGGTGCTTGCGTGATTCTTTGCCAAAATCGTTTTCCCACCTGAACATGCCAAATTAGGTGTTAATGGTTAATTTATAATGATTTTCAAATACATGTAACAAGAATTAACCTGTGTGATGTCACAAATGAGCCAAATTAGTACCACACCAAGAAGTATTGAATGATAGATTTCAAAAAAGACAATAGGTGCTGGTTGACCAGCAAATGGGTTCTTCAAGCTATATGCTAGAATTTGGTGGGTAAGATAAAAAGAAAAATACATTTTGAAAAGGAAAAAGCGTTTAACATGGGATTTTTTGGATATCCGGATTCAACCATAAATAGACTGATTAGTCGTGAGATAAAAATCAATGAAATATGTAAAGTGGAATTAGCGAACCCAATGTGGCGAAATACGATTGATTAGACTCCTCATTTTTCGATAATTTTAGCGTTCAGGATATCTTATGACAGCATTCTATTTATTCCCTTTTTTTCTTATATTTTATTTTTGTTGGATATTTTATACTAATAATTAATCTCATGCCTATCCCTTTGTCTAACTTATTTTGATAAAGTAGAAGGTTTCTATAAAGTGATTGACAATTTATTAAATCTACAATTTTCAGCATTTAAAATGAAGAATAGAGCATTTCAACCTCCAGAAAGAATTTTTAAATTCAAGATATAAACTTAATCGTTCTAAAAAAAATTATAGGATAGAGGTCCATGCAGAAAAAATGAATCCAGAATCGCGGCGCAGCAATTTTAAAGTTGAATTTGAAATTTAGAGGGAAAGTGAAGGTTTCTCGGTCGTTCGAGTTTTTTGGCTGGATTCAGAGCTTTTTCCATATGAAGGTATTTTGTTGTAAACGCAATCAAGTTACTTCTTGAGGCTGCTGAGCCTACAAACATAAAGACCAATCTTTCATGAATTTATAAATTCAAATTATCATTGGGTCCTACAATTTGATTTTGGTTTCTCACGTATTACTGTTTTTCATTTCTCGTCGATATTTGGAACCCACTATCGGTCATAGAATTCTATGAAAGTTTTTTAAAGACTAAAAAATTATAACCAATCCTTCCAAAAATATATATTATAAATAATTTTTAATGTGTTTGAGAAACTGAAAGTGAGGAAATTCTTGTAAGAAAAAAATTTTAACAAGGTTACCCCCCGTTGATGGTCGATCTTTTTTAGATTTATTTCCATGATCATCGTTAGTTAAGTCGTTGTTAAAATTCCATCTTTCACGCCATTTGCTTCTCTGATATTAACCGAGCCTTGTGAAATCCTGATTTTAAAATTAAATTTGACAGACAGGCCTCAAGATTATAACCATAAAGTGGTGTAATCCAAAATTAAAAGGTATACTTAATTTTTCTTGAGACATATAACTTATTCGATCATTAGTATTTCTCATTTCTCTCTAACAAATTCAACACATTAATCGGTGTCACTCGAGCCATGAAAATTATTTTATCCAAGTTCCTTTACACTGATCGATATCAATTTTATCCCCTGCTCTCAAAGTTTCAATCCACCTTTACAACGTCATCATGACACTAACTCGTCAATCTCTCAATTTATCTTCAAATTCATCCTCAACTCGAGCCCTGTCAATCCATGGAAAAAGTAATATCTTTAATTATTTTCTCTTGAGATTTTAACAATATTGTCGTTGGATTTTATTAACGCTTGAAGATTTTTTTTTTTGGAAATTCAAGGTAAATCATTGAATAAGCTGTCACCAATATCTTTTGATTGTTTATAAACTCCTTTGGAGAAAAAAATACAATCGCAAAATTTGTCGGCCCTTCAAGATCTTTATGATGAGCTGGAAAACTATAAGAAATAACTGGTCAGAAAGTACCAATATACTGAACTGATTTCCAGCTCATGGTTCGATCACATGATTACAACTATTCTACTTCTTGCATATACAATGATAGTCGGAAAATCTTCCAGTCATCAAACATGATACAGATCCTCTCTTATGGTCCATACAAGTTGCCGCTGTTTCGGGCCAACTATTCAACCAGATATATTCTAGCTCCAGATCATCCGTCCATAGATCGTCGAACTCCTCAACACTCTTTCTATAAATCGAGGGAATCTACGTATAGATACCCCCCTTTAACTTATGGGCAATTCTCACATAACCGCATTTCATTCAACAATCAGACTCAAGATTCTACTGCTTCTTACAATCAAATACACCAAACGAAATATAAAAATAATCAATCTCCCACTTACTACAATTCAATCGCTCAGCTTAAAGACTACCCAGCTCATGAAATTTCACCACGTGAATCTAATAGCTCTGCTCCACAAACTCGAAAACAAACTTCTTATGAAGCGTTTCCAGCCCTCAAATTTTCATATATTCAAGCTGGTCGTGATTCAACTCTCCAATCTAATGATCAGTATACTCAATCCCATGCCCCTAATATTTCTTTGCATCATTCAAATACTGTGAATGCTCGCTCTCAACTCCTTCGGGATCCACAAAGTGAATCGAGGTTTTCCCGTGATCAATCTCTAACAGCTGATGATAACTTTTGCTACTCAAAAAATTCACATTCAGAATTTCGGGAACCTTATCGATCATTATCTCGACCAACTTATTTGTTTGCACAGTTTCAAGCTTATTATAGGCCAAGAACAAATGCAGATTTTCCACAATATCAAGCTTTTCAAGAAGAATCTTATACACCAGATTTCTTAACTCGACCCCAAGCGTCTGATACTGTAATGCGGCAGTCGAACTTTTCTAAATATCAAAACCCTTATCGTCCTACCAGTATTTCATCTCAAAGAGAAAGTGGGAGCCATCAATTAGCAAAATTTAACCCCCTGATTTCTGACTCAGCGTCCATAAAGGTTCTGGGAGCCAAAGATACAAACACGCAACCAAAATACGATTCATATAGTGCTTCAAGTGCTCGATTCACTCCAACTAACGTAAGCTATATCAAAGATATTGCTATTCAAAAGCCTATTTAAATTTCTAAAATTCGATTCTTTTCACATTCTGATAGTCTTCAACGTGCTCATCATCTGAAGACACGGCGCTGGGAGTAGAGAAAATCAACCCATGTGGAAATCGATATGCCTACCTCGGCAATTCAAAAGCGCTCGGGGGGTGAGCAGTATTTTTGAGAGGCCCGCTTGGCGGAATGCAGATTTTGACTTGCATTTTTCATATCTTCTCTTTTTTCTCATAATAGGGCCTTTTATTATAGAAACAAAAGTGGTAGTTTTTATTCTCAAAATCATGATGGTTCTGTCTTATTTATCGATAAACATGGTACCGCGAAATATACCCCACCGGTAAAAAATCCGAGGCTTTTGGCGCGTGGAAAAGATAGGGAAAATTTCTATTGAAAACCATATTCAACAGGCTCTCATTAGTCAAAATCTTTCAGTTCAAATAAGGAAACAGTAAAACCAAATTATCAATGACGTTCTTTGAGATTTTTTGATTTGTGGGCGAAATGTCGAAATTTCGATTTTTACATTTATGATTTGATAAAGGTTTTGAAGATGATATTGTAATTTTTGGGTGGTTCCTTGAAAACTTCTAAAGGTGAGTAGTTTTGCAAAACTAATCTTAATTTCTTAGAATCAATAAAAATTGAGGTAGAAACGTCCTTCGTTCAAGAAATTATACAAAATGGTACGAAGACCTGGGTATTATTTGAAAGAGTATGCTTCCCAGCCGGGAGAGATGCGTATCTGATATTAGTTTTAATCATTAAATCAAAAAATAGCCATGTTTATTTAATCATATAATTGTTTGAAATCGTGGAATATGATGGGCAGCTGGAAAAAGAATTGATCAAACCTTTACTTTCTCCAAAAGCTCAAATAGCAATTCATTAGCCATCATATGATCCTTACATTCCGACCTCATTCTCTTGAATCCGTCAGACCGCCTCACGACCTCAAAATTATCAATAATATATTCAAAAACCACCTTTTTCAAATCAGGCCATTTCCAAGCTTCTGAAAAGAACAGTTTCGAAACATTCTCACAGTTCAACTCACTCGTAATACGATTTTTTGCTCGGTTACGAAGTTCATGTATTAGATATTTGTCACTCACGGCCAAGATTTTGAGAGCGCTGGTCTCCGAATCTTCTTGACCAAATCTTATTTCGTTGGTATAAAGGAAATGAAGCATCGCAAAAAATGTTTCGTACTCAAAGTCTGGGACTTCGATTGGATATTTGATGTGAACATTTGTTGTGGAATCACTCATGGAGTTTGGGTGAACCAAAGCTTTGTGCGGAGAAAGTGGCTTTGGCTTCCTTACAATCGCAGAGAGTGAAAGCGTCGTTTCACGCCAATTGCCCTCGAACAATCTTCGAAAATATTCTGATCGTTGGGAAAGAATAATACTATTGGAGTAGATATATTGGTCTCGAACTGAGAACCGTACATCGCTGCAATGTTCATGGCCCAAAGATTCAGCCCAGGCGGTGATTAGGTCCCGTGGAATTAAGGGTCTTGGAAGTGGTGGTGTTATTTTCCCTCCATGCGCCGAAATCTGTCCAAAAATAACTCCAACGCACACTTGTTTTGGGATATTGGCAAGGCTCAATGTAAAACCTGTGGCAGATAAGAACAAGTAAGAAATAAAATTGTTGGAATTTGATAAAATTCTAAGTTGCCTACCCCAGCCTGTTTGACCTACTGAATATTCGACATGATCTAGTGTTTCTTCAAGAATCTTGGCATTGCTCCTTATTAAAAAGATAATTCAGTCAGTTCAAAAACGTTTATATGAACTTTTTTGGTTTTCAATACTCACGAAATCTCCGTGACGTACAAAACAATTTGCAAATTACTTCTTTCACTCCAAACCCCTGCCGAATCCATTTCTTCTTGATTTCTAACTGCATGAAGAAATACACCCCATTCACCCGAATCATCCATATTATCCTTGTTTTAAATTTTCAAGGAATATTCAATTATTCGTTCCAATTAAAAAATTGGCTTGAGCACATAAAAAATTTGGAAAAGAAACCTGCGCCCAAGTAAGTTGCCAAAACATATTGGGTGCACTGGAAAATGTTTGACTAAAATATTCACGACTGCTATTCATCACTTCAAATTCAAATTTGGCTCTGCCATTTAGAGGAGCTGTAGTAGTAGTTGTATGTTTCGGGATGGCTGGATGATCCAAATCCATGAGCGAAGATTTTATGATAGACACGGGTCTAATATTCTCAACTTTTTGAAGCGAGTAAATAATTTTAACCATTACCAATTGAGCGGATAATAGCCTGAATAATGCATCTTTGTCATAATCATTTTATGACCAATTCTGTTTCACTTTGAAATGATTGGCATAGTGATGAAGCGCGTGATGTTTTAATGCCCATCAAAGCAACATTTTATCTTCAAGCCGAGCAGAACCGTATTGGGGGCTGTTTTATTAAAAAAATTATTCAGCTTGAAAATTCTTATTCAGGATTTCAACATTAAAGAAGTAAAATTAATTTCCTGGCTTCAAAATCAAGTTGAAGCTGAACGTCCCAATTTGGCAAAACTGAAACTTTCAATTTTTTAGGAAATTTACTCATTTTGCTACTTGGACTATCGAATTGGCCAGAAAGCTTTAGAATGACGTTTTGTGCTACGGACACTTGCCATTCTTTAATGTATCCAAGTATTTTAGTGCGAAATTATTTAAATGGAGGATAAAGAATTTTTTGTGGAAATATTTGAATTCCTATAATAAACTTATCATTTCCTTTGTCACCCTAATTACCAAAGAAATGCAATTTCAAAATATGGAGTGTCTCTGAAATGAAAGGAGGAATTAATTGAATATTAATTCTCAGAAATACAACAAAAATTTATAATTTTCGCAGGAAACCTAGTTGATCCTTAATTTATCATCGTTTCACTTTCACAAATTACTTCCCATACATCAATACAATCATTTCGATCTTCTGCTACACCGCCAGACGCAAGAAGAGCCATAAAACCATATGAAGAGCTCCCCAAAATCAAAGAATTCCCCAAACATAGAGCCTTACCCCGACAACTAAATTAATAATTGGATCAGCTTATGTACTCCTCTAGAGTGTATCCTGGATTTTCCGAAATTTTTAAAGAGATGCAACAAAATTCCATAAGTGTAGGAGTAATACCCTTTTGGCCAGCAGCAATGTTTTGAGGGTTCAGCAATGAAATCCTGCTCATTTTGGAATGTAAGCCATTAGATTGATTGTCTGAATTTTGATTGGATAGGCTAGAGCATAGTCCCAAAACCAACGCAATTATGTGCCACTGCAGCCAGTACAGGACTTTGCATCTTTTAGGAACATTCGATATTGAGGGTAAAAGAAATCAAAGTAAAACGGTTCACTAAAATCTACGATCAATGCAAAGCTGAAATCTAAAAATACCAAATTCGAAAACTTTGGTGAAATGTATCGTATCAATTATTTTGAATTTTGAATGCTTGTTATTTCAGTTTAAGCAACTTAATCATTTTTTGGGGGGGGGGGGATATTGTAATATAGAATTTGTTTTAGAGGCATTTCAGTACCTTAGAAGATTTTCATAGGAATAAAATTGGTTATAAAAGCTAAACCTAATTTGAACCTATAACTGGAATGTTAATATAAAATAAATCAAAATATATATCCTCAATCTTTGTATTCTGGTTATTTGAAACTAACGATCTCTTATGAAAAAGTCGTTTAGGAATTATTCAGTTCATATCGTGATCTGGCTTCACTATCGTAACCTCCATAGTCCTAGAATTCTTCTCATTATCACAAGGCACCAAGAAGCTCAATAGCTCAACCAAAATTTCACTACTCATAGGATACGATCTGGGATTACCTTCAACCTTCTTAAACCCCCCAGTTTTTCGAATTCTTGGAAAATTATCAACCACGTATTTCATTACAAATTCTTTGATATCAGGCCATTTCCATGCAGATGAGAACAATATTTCGGCAGCGTTATTAGGGTTCAACTCGTGAAATATTTTGACCTTGGCTCTTTCTCTCAACTCGGTCACAATATATTTATCAGCAATTGCAAAAAGCTAAACACAAGAACGTAACATTAATTTTTCTCATTTAATAATTTGAAGCAGTTTCTAATTTAATCGCAGGAAAAACTTACATCGAAGGCAGTCTGATGTGAATCTTTTCGCTTTGAAAAAGTGACCTGGTCGGTATAAAGAAAGCGTAGCATTTCCAAGAAAGTCTGATGAAAAAAATCTGAAATATCTATCATATACCGAAATTGCCGTTCAGATTGTGCTGCATTGCCACTAGTTAGTTCGCCAGATATACTATTAGCGCGTGATTTAGTTTTCTCGCTCGAAGAAGTTGAAGTCACAGTTGAATCACTTGAATCACGCGTATGCCTTGTTGGCACCTGACGATTCGGTGGTTTTTTGAACTTTTTTGTTTCCGCCCATACACCTTCAAACATTTTTCGAAAGTATTCGGAACGACGTGACAGAATTCCACTATTAGCATAAATGATCCGGCCCTTCACGTTAAACTGAACATCCGCAGTTTCAGGATTGTTTAGTTGTTCACCCCATGCATCTGCAAGATCTTTTGCAGCTGGTCGCCCAGGTAAAGTCACGGAATGTGCAACTGTACCGACATCTGCAACCTCAAAGTCTACACCGAATATAAGCTCACCATGAATTGGAAGTTCAGAACTATGACAAAAGTCTTTCCAGCCTTCAGACCCGTAGAAAAGAAGGTAAGATTTCAAGAGAAAATTTAATCACAATATAAGATTTTTATTATAAAGTTTCCAGCAGCCCAGAATCGTCCGAAAAAAATCCTACCGAAACCACGTCGAGTAGCTGAAAACCCATTCAATTCAGCTTTTCCAACATCAATTTTCTTATTCGTTTTAGGATCTTTTAAGAATATAGTGGCGCCGTACATCTCTCGAGTTTTCCAGATCCCTGTTGTATTCTCTTCTTCCGGATTAGGTATTGCACGAAGACCAAGCGAGCAGAATTGTGGATGGTCTGGTGTTGACTAAGGAAACCAAATTAAATTAAAATTACTTATGAAGTACTAGACAAAAAATACATCATTAATCTAATGATCAAGAATCTAATCGTCATGTTTAAATTTTAATGTTCAAATTACCGGATTAAACACCAACTGCCAGAACATTTCGTTAGAAGTCGCAAATGGTGGACTGTACACATCACCAGCTAATTTTAGAACATTGTATATACGAAACTCAAAGGCTGCTTTACATTTTAAATCCGTCATATTGAGAAATCTTAATTCTAAAGAAACTTGATATTAAAAGAAATTATTCAGCTGTTGGAAAATAATTATAAATTTTTTTTCAATCATCCCTGTAAAATCATTAAATCATCAAATAAAGCGCGTGGAATTGGTACTATTTTTGGCTCAATTTTGGATATCCAAACCAATCACGGATTAACCGGTCTACCAGCGCAAAGTTGCAAGCACTCCCCAGGGCATTCTACAATGTTACTTAAGTACAAAATTTCTAATACTCAACTTTATCCATGTGTTCGGGTTGGGGACATGCAGTGAAGTTGTTGGGGCTTGTTTCACAGTATTTGTCACTTGTGCTGATAATCAGATACGATTATCATCATTGATCAGAATAAAAACAAGTTATTATTAATAGAAAATTTGATCTTTATTGTGCGTGACGTTTTCACAGCTTCCCGCCTTGACGCATTTATGAGGACGAAAAATCCACCACTTGCAATTTCTTCCCAAGGTTCCCCCGCCAAGAGAATGCAAGTGCTCCCAGAACAATTTTTTAAAGAATAATTCTCTTTTTTTACCACACATTCAGGTTACCCATTATAGCAGCGGAGGATTCCCTAGCTCTTAAAGGGTGATCAGTTTTGAATAGTATAATAAACAGTTAAACCTCAAATAATGATAATTTCTTCTTTGATTAGCCATTTTCTGCTCTCAAAGATATCTGCTGTGACAATCCTTGTTTTATACAATAATTTTTGTTCTTAAGAATTCTTAAGATAAACCATTTCTAAGTTTAATTATTTTTAATAGATTATATTGCCCCAATTTTTCAAAATTTTTTGATTGCACCAACTTTTTTTTAAATAGAAGTTAATATCACTTTAATATGCATAATAAAATAAAGTCTTTAATACATTTAATATAAAATAATCAGTTTTATTAATTTCAACAAAATAGGTAGTTACTCAATTCTAACATTATTTATTTTAAATTGAGAGGAATTTAATTTTTTAAACTTTTTTTTGTACAATTTTAAGCAATATGATTTTGCTTTTGATTATTAATTTTGACAATGAAAGTTAAAATAATCAAATGCATCAAGAAATTAAATAATAAAAGTGTGCATAATTTTAATTTCAAATTTTAATTAATAACAGAATAAAACCCAAAAATAATTGAAACTGAATACATAAATAAAAAAAAAGATAGTGTTTTTAAAATACATATATTTTTATTAATATTAGTATTTATATATTTGTATTAATAACTAAAATAAGTTTATATTTTTGTTTTTAAATAAATATAAGAATATATATATAATTATGTTTTAAGAAAAAATATATTAATATAATTATTAAAAAAATTATTCACTCTATTTATATTTTTATTTATACACAAATTGCAATTTTATCCTTATATCGTTATTTTTATTATTATTTTGTGTATTTATTTAAACCAACTACAAGTTTTTAATATATATGTTTTTAATAGTATATTTTTTAAAAAAAATTATTCATTTAGATTTTCATATTAGTATCTTGAATGAGTAAAAACATAAAATTTTATTAATAAAATCTTTAATGTAATAATATATTATATTTGAGCATAATATATAAATTTGTTTTTTATTAATATTGTTAAAGTTTTTTTATGTTATTAAGTGTTGTAATTCTAATTAATTAGATTTATATATTAATTAATAATATTTTTTTTTCTAAATTTTATTATTAAAACAAAAGATAAGAAAGAAATAGTTATTATTTTTTTTATAATAGTTAATAGTGTTACAATTTAAAAAATTCTTTTAGTTGTAAAAATAGTTAAACAAAATATTATAAAAATTTTTAATTAATAACATAAAAACTAAATCAACTTTTTTTTCTAAATAAATTACTAATTTAAATGGTATTTAAAAAACAATATTAAGCTTTTTTATGTGAAATTTATACTTCAAAGTTTTTTAAATATTGTTATTAAATGTGAATTTGTTGAAATTATTTTTCTTATTATTTTTTGTAATATTTTTTTAATCACATTTTTTGACAATTTTAACATATTTAATAAAGTTTTTATTAGTAGTAATATACTTTAAAATTTTTGAATTTGTTTGTATAATATATTTAAAACCAAGTTGATTAATTTTTTTGATTTTATTATTTTTAAATTTAGTAATATAATTGCTTAAATACATGTTTTATTTTTTAATTACTTAATTTTAACTATATTTAAAGATATATTATTGTTATTTTAAGTTTTAATAAGCTTTGAATATTGCTATTGCTAAAACTGATATTTTAAAAAGGAATTATATTTGGTAAAAACTTTTAAATATCAGTATTATTATAAGTATTAAGGTTTAAATTATCTGACTTTTGAATATTAAACTGTTTTTTGGTCTGTCAAAGTTTGTTTTTAAGCTATTTATTATGTTTAAAAAGTTTTTATAAACTAATTTTTTGGCTTTGTTTTTTTTATTAAAGTTATTATTTTATCTGTTGTGTTTTATTTTATTATTATATTTAATAAAATATTTAAATTTAGATTAGATTTTTTGAAATCTAAATCGCAAAATTTAATTTCTTTAATGAAATTTTTAATAGAATTTTTTGGTGACTTAATTCATTTTTTTACTTATTTCTAAAAATAAATCCAATATAAAAATAAATAACTAATTCTTTTTTTTGGAGATTTAAGTTAATTTAAAAAAATATGATATATATTAATTAATTAATAAATAAAAAAATAGGTAGTTGTAAACTTGTAAAAAATAATATACTTGATTAATATTATTATTTTGTTTTAATTAAGTTGTATTTATTTTAAATACTTAAATTCTTAATTATTTAATAATACATTTTTTTTATGAATTTATCATTTTTTTGTTGATTTTTTAAAATATTATCCAAATATTATTCGAAATATTCAAAATTGTGATAATAATAATAATAATAATAATAATAATAATAATAATAATAATAATAATAATAATAATAATAATAATAATAATAATAATAATAATAATAATAATAAACAAAATGTGAAATAAAATAATAGAAATTAAGAATAATTTGTTTATTAGGCCAAATATTAGCTTTTTAATATTTTTAATAAAATATATAAATATATTAAAAAATTCTTTTATTTTAAATAATTGTTTGCAATTTTTGTTTTTAAATTTTTTTGTTGTAAATACAATTGAAAGTTTAATTGATAATTCTGTTTACAATTTTTCACTGTTTTTTTTTTTCAAACTTCAAATTTTTAATTGAAAAAAATCAAATTGAAATCAAAGATTTTATTTATAAGTGTGAAAAGTATGAAAATAAAACGGGAGACTAATATTTTAATTCTCTTTGTTTTATCGATATTGTTTCCACATGCAAAAAAAAACCAATATTAAAGAATTTTAATTTTGTATTTTTTTATGAGTAAATTGTGAAAAACCTTAGTTTTAAAATTTCACATTTCATTATCAATGCACTCAAATTTTAGATTTTGAAAATGTTTAAAAATAAGAAAAATAAGAAAAAGTGGTTAAATATTTAAAAATTAATATTTGCCTAGTTCAGCCCAGCCATTGTATCTTTAATTTTACATTTGGATATATCCAAATCTTTACACTCCTCATTAAACCTTTTACCTTTTTCTTCTTTTTCACAAATGTCAAACTTGCCTGGACTTTCTCTTCTTGTCCTTGCTGTTGTTGTCAATCTATATATGCTGCTGACAGTTCTTTATTGATCTCTGTTCCTACATCCTGCAGATCAAGACAGTGTTAATTGCAAAAATGTCGAATTGCAATAGTATAGATTGATGCGTTATTTTCTGAACCATGATAATTTTGGTGCTATTAAGATAGATGTGCCCGAGGAGGTCATAGACAAGTTCATAGTAGGCAACTATAGTCTATTAAATTGGAAGAGAGGCATAAGGATAATATTCACACAAATACAAATGTGAAAGTAAAGCTGGCTCGCAAGCCTGATCAAAGCTGAACTAGTCCCGAATCTGGTCAAACTAAACCGGGCTTCTGAACAATTTGATCCGGCTCGCAAACTACCACTGCGAGTCATGTGATTTATGTGATTATTTATTAGATATACACAAACATGACTAATAATTCAAATAAAAAAGAAAGTTTTAAATATTTTGCTATTTGTTATAACTCAATTTTTTATACATTCTAAAAAGTATTCTCTTTTCTTGTATCTATGTAAAATATCGCTGTATTTTGAATTTTTTTAAAGTGAGTCCCTATATTAATGGGTAAATTACACTCAAGCAAACGATATATATAATTTGAAATTTAGTGAAGTTTAGAGACAACATTCCAATTTTTCAAAACAAAAAAAAAGTTGTATCTCCTGTCATTCTTATAGGAAATAACGTCATATACTAAGAACTTATATCACAAAGGAAAGTTTTTAATACGTGTATTGGGCAATGCTGTCAAATATTTTTCCCTGAACTAAATGAAGAAACCTATAAATTAGTTTAAGAAAGATTTCGAGTATTTATTTAGAAGGCGACTTGGAACTTTCAATATATAGTATGGGGATAGTTTTTGCTACTTGCTTGAGAAAAGAAATTTTTTATGGTTTAAAATCTATATTTTAACTTTTAATTTTCTATTTAAAACGCTAATTTATCTCTTTTTCCTATATAAAAACGATAATCTTAAAACGGAGAAATCGGCGATAAATCTTATAATGGTAAAACTTCAAAAAAGATATATTACAATACCAATAATTGGTTATTGGTATTGTACACCATTTGCCTAAGCTTATTTTTGCTTTTTTTAACATGTTATAATTAATAATAGTTCCTCTAGACACCTTAATTGTTTAATAGTCTGGTGTCAGAAAGTTCTGAAAATGATTAAATAAAAAATGAAACATTTATCGATAAAAATAATGCGGAAATACAAAAGTAATATAAAAAAATAAATCAATTGCTAATATATAATCGTGACAAAAAGATCTCGTTGGACGAAATCTACCTTTTACTCAATAATTATGAGCTAGGAACTAACTGTCGTTCATTCACTTTGAAGATAATGTATTGCATCCACAATTTGATGACTCACATATTGCACATTTTTCCTAAGTCACAAAACAATGCTTAATATCGAAATAAATAAGAATTTTTACAAATTGAACTTTTTTTGTATTTTACAGAAATATCAAATTGAATCTTGAAATCACGGATAATGCTATCAAAGATTTAAACGCGAAACTTTAAACATGCTTTCCTATATGTCTCTTCGAATTTTATAATTCAAGAATAAGAACTATAGAAAAACCTTCCTTCCATCATTTGATAGCTAATTTCTCTTTATTAAGATACGATTCAACAATCGCCTCTTCTTTCTTTCTCGCTTCACATCTTTACTCAAGATTTCACTCAGTGATCGACTGATGTAAATCGCTTTATCATTTGGAAGAAATTGTCGATATTCAGTACACACCTTATAAGGTATCCAACTCTCGATCATATCCTCACGAAGCCATTTCATTAGAATTTCCTCAATCTCATATATTGTTGGGCGTTTATTCGGATCTTCGTCCCAGCAATTTTTCATCAATTTAGCATAACAATCTGGTGTCTCTTGATCAATCGTCGGTCTTAAGCCATTGAGAATTTTCTGAACGAGAATACTGTCGTGCGGAAATTGGGCGAAGGGAGGATCAGAGTACCGGGATGCAACTTCCCACATTATTATGCCGAAACTGTAAATATCAGCTTCAGGTGAATATTTTCCATATTGTAAGATTTCTGGGGCTAGGTATGGAATGACTCCCCAAACTTCTCTGGGTTCCGTTGATGGGGGCAGATTTATGGGTCTACGCTGACCAATATCAGTAATCTTGAGATCAATTCCATAGGGATCAGATAAAATATTTCCACAATGTAAATTTCCATGAACATATCCTTCTGTGTGTATTGATTCAAGACCACTTGCAAGACCTCCTAATAGTAGAATTTTCATTCGCCAAGAGAAGTTTGTCCAGTTATATCGTAGTTCATGACTTAAGTTGCCTCCAGCTGCGTACCACATAACCAGAACCAAATCATTTGTTTTAGGGTCTTTTGAAAGACCGTAAATTCGACAAATATTATTGTTCCAAAGGGATTGTAAAATAAAGCGATTTATAGATTTCAGCTAAAGGATCAACAAAAAATGATTTTTTGCTGGAATTTAGTGCATCCGATACCCAAAAATGCAAAAAAAAATTAATTTTATTTCAATTCGATACCTCTGACAGAAAGCTTTCACATCCATCAGATGAATTCCGAAAAGTTTTCAAAGCAACTTTAAGGCTTCCCCCTCGTTCCAATTTCTTCTTTGTCCTATCAAACCCGATCACCTTACCGCTCTTCCAATCACACTTATCCACCCTTCCATATTGACCTTGACCTATCAGTTCAATATTTTTAAATTCAGTGTATGAAATCCATTCAAACCAAGGCCATTCGTCTAGCCATCCATTTCCAGCATTAATTTGGGCATTTCTGATAACTTCATCAATAAAACTATTTCCGCTTGTCCACGATGGAATATCACATGTTGGACAGATTTTTAATGTATGATTCCAAACTTTATGACATTGAGAACAGTTTATAGCTTTAAGTTTTGATTCCTCTGGATGCATTTTTCATAAAAACGAAAAGTAACTTTTTAGAGAATCAGATAAATGCATGAAAGACTGTATAAATATAAGGTTAATCCAAGATATTTAGATTAAACGAATTTTTTCAAACCAAACACTAATTTATGTACCACATAATCAGCATTGGAAAGATGACCAATAAAAATTTCTATGCTATATTGCATGCAGTTAGTAATTTCATTTCCAAGTTTAGAGTTTTAAATTGCAGATTAAAAGCCACACATTTTTGAATTCGTTTTTTCAAAGGAACATATGATTTTGAATGATCATCGAAAATGTCTTTGCTAATCGAAATATTTATATTAGAGTTGCATAATAAAAATCGCAATGAACCAGTTACAAGATCTTCAATTAATGAATTAATTAAAATACATAATAGAGCTCTTCTAGGAGTATAAATTTAGTTTGGTTCAAAATTTCATCAAATTATTAAAATGTATCTTTATTTGTGAGGATATAAATATTTTCACATGCTGTGTGTTATTAATTACGAATATTTTTTAACAAAACGTACCAGTGAATGAAGACTTTGAACGCAAGATTTTATTTTTCAGGTAGTTTTTAGATTAAAAATTACGACCAATTAAAGGAAAAAGAATAAATTATAAAAAAATAAAGTGAATTATTCCTTTCTTTGAAAACTCTTTATATTCAGAAAATTGGTTTAATAGGAATTCAAGAGTGTAACTTTACACAATTTTCTTTTGGGTTGGGACAAAAAAATTCAAGATATATATGATTTGGGAAAATTAAAAATGCATTTTATATAATAATAATCTTCTTTGTTAGTTTTTTCTGTAATTAAATTAATCGAATGAAATAAATGGTATTGAAAGTACGTACCACTCAAAGTTGTAATATTTAGATGAACTGTGTATTATAAACAATAATTTAATGAATTTAAAAATTCATAACAATAGATGTTAATAGAGTTTTGAAAAAGAAAAAAGTAAAAAGACAATAAAAATTTATTATAGAATACAAGATAAATTGGAAGGGACGTTTATCTTAAATTTTTTTTTCTGAAAAAAAAAACCCCCCTTTAAAAATTTAAAAGTTTTTAAAATAATATTTTGTAATTAATTTGTTTTATAAATTGAATTTGTGATTTTAATTTCAAATTTTATATATATTTCCGAAGATTGACTATTGTAAAAGAAAGTAATTTGTAAATAAATGCTTAAATTGATACCTATTTTTTATATAGATTTATTAAAAATTTAAAGCTTTAAATTTTTGGCGCAATCTTAAGTTATTTTGGGTTTAAATTTTTAACTTTGGGTCTTTGATTGGTGAACTTTTTGTGTGTACCAAAAGTTAAAAATTATTCTCCTGAAAAAATGTGTGTTCCAGATGCGAAAATTCTCGTAACTTTCCAAAATCATCTGGAACCAGTTTATAAGCAAAATGTTTAAAAATAAAGCGAGGGTTCTAAATAAAATGATTTACCAAATTGGAATTCAAATTAAGTATGTCCTTTGATCGTCCATCGTGGGTCTTTTACGGGCTTACAAGGAGTAAAATAAAAACATTAAAATTTTACTTCCCGAGCCTAAAGATTAAGATTTGAAGATTTGATTGAAAACATCTTACCCAATGGCCTTTTGTACGTCTATGCTGGTAAAGAGATTTATTGGTCTTGAACGTTTTTTTACACCAATTACAACAAAATTTCTTGCGAATTTTTTTGTTTCTTCGTTTTTTTAAATTTTCTTCATCTTCATTATAAATCAAAAATTTGCGTGCCATTTGGTGTAACTTTTATGTATTTGCTGAGAAGAAATTTTGAAGTTATAATATATAGTTGTAGAGTCTTTGTTTTTTGTTTTGTTACAAGAGTCATCATTTACAGTATGTCATATGAAATATATTGATGGCACTATTGTTTTCTATATTAAGGATCATTCTTGTGGTTTAATCAAATTTATCAATGACGATATGAATGAAATTGTCCAAATATTTTATTCTCACACTTGAAAGCAAGATTAATTTCAAAGACAGCACATAAAAAAAGTTTAAAATTTTTATTATGTTGAGGTTGTAAAAGAATACCAAAATATTTAATAAAATTTCTGGATCAAAGTTCATTATCTAAATATAGTTATATTACTAGTCATTAAGTCCAAACTTTTGCTAAAATGAAAATGCATAATCAAATTAATAAATGATTGAATTCTTAATAAAAGCTTTTCAACAGTAAATTTAAATATATCAGGTTTTATTTTTCATGTCTTTAATTCCATAATAACAATTATTCAAATATATTAAAATAAATTTATTTGTAAAATTAGAATCAAAAATAAAAATAATTCTTAAATTAATTCTTGGACCCATTTTTTAAATGTTAAGGTTTTTAATTGTTTGAAGTTTAATATACGTTAAAATTTTTGAGATATCAAACAAAATCTTTGAAAAATTTTTATGTTTATTGTAAAAATTAAGAAAACTTCTTAAAATATCCTCATATCACTTATTTTGAAACAATTTTTACACATAACTTAATTTTAAATATTGTTACGGTTGAAACTTTTACTTTTTACTTTTCATTTATTTACTTAATCATAGTTAGTTACATGTATTAGCCATTGATGTCATTAGTTAGCCACCCTATTTTTAGAAGTAGTCGTTGACTCGATCATTGACTTAGTCGTTGACTTGGTCATTGACTCTATCATTGACCTGATCATTGATCCCTTTTTAAGAGTATATAACTGAGACTTCCCAAAGCTGTAGAAATACATCCACACTCAGATCAAATTCATTCAAAGCAAAGATCAATACAATCATATCAAACTCCTTTATTTCCTTTTCTTGATTTGTATAATTGTTAGTTTTTGTGAAGTATATTGAATAAACATTTACTGAAAAGTACAACTGATACCTGATATTGAGGCATAGAATTATACCAGTGTATTATCTTTTGTTGACAGTACAAACTAACCCTCTACCTTCAGATTTCTTTGTTACCTTTTTGGAAAGAATAGTGACAGAGATATTTATGAGACTGATCTCGCATATTGAATCCTTACTAATTTAATTTACTCATTAAAGTTGAATTACCCTTTTATTATTTTATTGTAATACAATACTGTTTTCCCTTGCTATCTATTAGCATGTTACCTTTGACTGTAACAATATAAATCTTACTAATCAAATTGTAAAAAAAGGGGTAAAGTTCAACAAAATTTACAAATTTCACTTTTTAAAATCAAAAGTCATGTAAAGTAAGATAGAATGGTCTCAACCAAATTTTCTTAAAAATTATCTATTGTGCTGTTTAATTAAAGAATTTGAGCCAATAATTTTAAATTTTTGTAAAGTTACTTTTGAAATTTTTTGATTTAATCTGCAAAATAATAATTTTTGGATAAAATTTTTTCAGCAAAAAATAATAATAAATGTTTAAAACTGCGGCCAGGCTTCCCTTTTTTATATAGTTAAGTTCAATACATAATAATGATGAAAGTTTTTCGCCCTAAAACTCAAATGCCTAACCGGAGGGGGGGGGGGGAGCCAACATAAATAACTGTGTTTAAGGGCGCGTAAAAATTTTTGGATCATAAAATTTCAAATATTAGGCCCCTGAAAAAATCAAAAAAAGGGTCCAAAACACGTCCAAGTTTATATTTCAAAAAAAAGAAAAACAAATCATTCGATATAAAATCTGCTGACATCATCAATTTTTCTCATATTATATATACTCTTGCCGTAATTTACAAATTTCAAAAGTCAGATTTCAAAAGTCAAATTTCAAACTCATAAAACTTAAACACGTACTATAAGCTTCATGTATCGTAGGGTTTACTACAAAAAATACCTAAGGTTCTATAGTGATGAAGCTGTCTCTTATACACATCTTGGTTACTTCTAAAAATCTAGATGGCGAAAGATCTGCAGAGAGTGAACGAGAAAAAAAGACATTGAGAGCCGAAAAACCAAATGACCCAAACAATTTGGTGGATACCTGGCAAAGCATAGCATGGGATAACGGGGCCAAAAAAACAAAGGTGATATCGACTCCTTTCTGTGAAAAGGAGACCGATAGTGATAAAATCCTCCTAATGGAGGAGAAAACTGATGAGACGAGGCAAGCTATTGAAGAAAATCTAGAAGACGCAGAAAATCTAGAAGACGAAGAAAACCTAGCAGACGAAGGAAATCTAGAAGGCGAAGGAAATCTGGAGCGCAAAGAAAATCTAGCAGACGAAGAAAATCTAGAACGCAAAGAAAATCTAGAAGACGAAGGAAATCTGGAGCGCAAAAAAAATCTAGCAGACGAAGAAAATCTAGCAGACGAAGAAGATCTAGAAGACGAAGAAGATCTAGAAGACGAAGAAAACCTAGCAGACGAAGAAAATCTAGAACGCAAAGAAAATCTAGAACGCAAAGAAAATCTGGCAGACGAAGAAAATTTAGAACGCAAAGAAAATCTAGAAGACGAAGAAAATTTAGAACGCAAAGGAAATGAAAGTGAAGTAATTATGGAAAATAATAAAAATAAGATTACTCAACTGAGAGTGATTGAAGAAAAAACATTAAAAGTTCATCAAGAAATGGGAATATCGAGCGTTAATAATAAGGAAAATAATAATATTGAAGAGTCATCAGGAAGTATTGAAGGAGAAACAATAATGGAAAAGGGTTCTGAAAATAGAGATTTGGATAGTAAAGTAAATGAACTGAAAATGGCCAGAAAGGAATCACTGATACAAAATCACAATGAGGAGATT
>JAAOMT010000109.1:271711-302990 GCA_016748015.1 Geosiphon pyriformis
AAATTAAATATTGATGACTTTAGGAAAAGAAAATCGGATATTGAAGTGGATAGGTGGGTAGGAAGCAGGAAGAAGCAACACCTTGATTCAAAAGACAGAAAATTCAATACCAAATAGAAAAAAAAATAAATCTAAATCATCCCTGGAAGCAAATAAAAAGAAAAAATAGAAAAAAATCATCTTCCAAGTCGACGACCAGGGTAAAAAAGCGTATCAACCAAGGTGTCAAACAGCATTCTTGAACACCAGAGGTGGGTAGGAAGCAGCAAGAAGCAACACCTTGATTCAAAAGACAGAAAATTCAATACCAAATAGAAAAAAAAATAAATCTAAATCATCCCTGGAAGCAAATAAAAAGAAAAAATAGAAAAAAATCATCTTCCAAGTCGACGACCAGGGTAAAAAAGCGTATCAACCAAGGTGTCAAACAGCATTCTTGAACACCAGAGGTGGGTAGGAAGCAGCAAGAAGCAACACCTTGATTCAAAGTCAGAAAATTCAATACCAAAGAGAAAAAAAAATAAATCTAAATCATCCCTGGAAGCAAATAAAAAGAAAAAATAGAAAAAAAATCATCTTCCAAGTCGACGACCAGGGCAAAAAAGCGTATCAAACAAGGTGTCAAACAGCATTCTTGAACACCAGAGCAACACCTTGATTCAAAGACAGAAAATTCAATACCAAAAAGAAAAATAAATAAATCTAAATCACCCTTGGAAGCAAATAAAAAGAAAAAATAGAAAAAAAAATCATCTTCCATGTCGGCGACCAGGGCAAAAAAGCGTATCAACCAAGGTGTCAAACAGCATTCTTGAACACCAGAGGTGGGTAGGAAGCAGCAAGAAGCAACACCTTGATTCAAAGACCGAGAATTCAATACCAAAGAGAAAAAAAATAAATCTAAATGATCCCTGGAAGCAAATAATAATCTTCCAAGTCGACGACCAGGGCAAAAAAGCGTATCAACCAAGGTGTCAAACAGCATTCTTGAACACCAGAGGTGGGTAGGAGGCAGCAAGAAGCAACACCTTGATTCAAAGACCGAGAATTCAATACCAAAGAGAAAAAAAATAAATCTAAATGATCCCTGGAAGCAAATAATAATCTTCCAAGTCGACGACCAGGGCAAAAAAGCGTATCAACCAAGGTGTCAAACAGCATTCTTGAACACCAGAGGTGGGTAGGAGGCAGCAAGAAGCAACACCTTGATTCAAAGACCGAGAATTCAATACCAAAGAGAAAAAAAATAAATCTAAATGATCCCTGGAAGCAAATAATAATCTTCCAAGTCGACGACCAGGGCAAAAAAGCGTATCAACCAAGGTGTCAAACAGCATTCTTGAACACCAGAGGTGGGTAGGAGGCAGCAAGAAGCAACACCTTGATTCAAAGACCGAGAATTCAATACCAAAGAGAAAAAAAATAAATCTAAATGATCCCTGGAAGCAAATAATAATCTTCCAAGTCGACGACCAGGGCAAAAAAGCGTATCAACCAAGGTGTCAATCAGCATTCTGGAACATCAGAACGGGTTAGCGACAGCCAAATAAGCGTATCAACCAAGGTGTCAAACAGCATTCTGGAACACCAGAACGGGTTAGCGACAGCCAAATGACTATACAAACTACAGATAACTATAATCCCTCTGAAAATGCTCTAAACAGTGATAACAGTCCTACCAATCTAGCGATTCGAAACCCAAACAAAGATTTCAAATTGAAATTAAGGGTTTCTTCGTCAACAATGCGGGTAACTGAAGCCCGGTTTCATCCAAAGGTCGAAAACAAAGGGGAAGACCACGAGATGGAAGATTATGAGAGTGAGGAGCAATTTCAGAGGGGTACTTTGAGTGGTCCTCATAGAACAAAGCGTCAAGGAACTTCGAGTTCAAGGGGCAACAGGCAGAGGGGAAATCCTTTGGGAAAATCCCACAAAATGATAACTCGTTCCCAAAGAGCAAATGCTATTTCTTGAAAGTCTGGCAGTTGCCCTGAACTATTTTTTTTGGTCGCTTTGTTTTTATGTCATCACCGAATATTTTAGTCTTTATAATTAGTAAATTTCATAATCTGTTTTATTTCTTCTGTATTATAGCCAAAAAAATTAATATTTCTTCTGTATTAAAGCCAAAAAAATCAATACAATTATTCCAATATTTTGGAAATTTTGATCTTTGCAGATTAAATTTATCCGTAGCAAAACAAATTTAAAAATATGTTTACGAAAATAATTTAGCAAAAAGGTATTGTAGTTTTGGGCATTTGAAAGTGTTGTCTTTCTAATCATATTTCTATTTTTAACTCATTCTAATTTAAAATGGTTTCTTTTGGGGTACACCAAAATGGTGCTAATTTTTATTATAGGAATTGAAACGAAACAATCAAATCCTAGTAGATAGCTAATTATGTAACATCATAAACAGGCATAACACAGCAAATGATCAAATGTTTGATTATGATAAAAATTTTAAAAAATAACTTTCACAAACCCGAATATTAGTCATATATTACATCTTTCTTTGGTGTTACTGTCTTGGCTGATTAACTTTTAAAGAAAAATTTGAATAATCAAATTTTGAACCTACCAAATGAAACAATTAACCCTTTAGACACTATTGTCCAAAATCTTCATCCACTCTAAGTTTGATAAATATTTAAAATTACATAGAGAAAATTTAAAGCTAATATATAATTCAATATAATTGGACTAGATTACAAAATTGATACAAGAAAGAAGTAAAGTAAAATTTATTCCCCAAAAGATTGATGGGTTGATTCTAATAGATGAATTAGATGAATCAGTTGGGCTCGAGGTTTCACTAGTTGTAGTGGTCGTAGTTGTTGAAGAAGAGTCGTCAGTAGTAGTAGTAGTAGTAGTAGTAGAAGTGTCAGTTGAAGTTGAAGTATCAGTTGGAGTTGAAGTGTCAGTTGAAGTTTCGGAAGTTATAGTAGTGGTGGTGGCGGCTCCACCTTGGTCCTGACTGCTTTGATTCTGACCACTTTGATCCTGACCGCTTTGATTGGAATTGCTTCCCGAAAATGTTCCTGAAGTTCCTTGAATCGTAAATAAACCCGAGAATTGGTTATATGATTCAGAGACAAATTGAATGTGACTAGAGTATAAAATTTCGTGATTAGTTTGATTTCACATAAATACAGTGCAAGAACTTAATTATTTAATTACTTACTAGTACATTCCTGGAGGTCCCAAATCCTGTTTAACAGTGTACATAACTTTTCCATCTGTTGCTTTAACACCAGTGGCAACAGTATCTACTACATTGAACGGTGGTTTTAACGGTGGGTTTCCGCCTATAATTTGGATTTGTAAATCACCAATATCTTGAATTCTGGGTGGCGTTCCATTATCTATCCATGTGATGGGTACAGTAGAGCCTGCTTGCCAAACAGTTGCACCATATGGTGATGTGCAATAAAGCTCTCCATCAACCGCGCCGGCGAAGATGAAAGCAACAAGTATGAAAAGGTCGAAAATCATTGGGATTTTGGTGATGAGTGCAGAATTTTTAAATTTGAATATGCAAAGTTTTTTACAGATACTTTAGAATCTGGAAAGTTTGTGCATTTATATAACTTTTTCTCGTAAAAGATTTATATACGGAATTTTGTAACAAAGTTTGGTTAGTAAATAAAATATTTTGATGTAGTTATGATGTACATTGTTTGCTTTCTGGTTGATGAGATCAAAGGAAGTAAATGTATCTTGGGAGGTTTCAGTCCTGGAGTGAATTTAATGGAAATCGAGAATAAAACTCAGCCAGTGACGTTTCTGAACGTCATAACATTGATTGCTTTGCAAATATAAGGTTAGAAAGTTAGTGTTCACAAAGAATTGGCGGTTTAAAATTGCTTGAATTCAAGGAGTTGCAATACCTTTTTTGTCGATAGGCTTTTTTTTTTTACCAATTGTGAAGGGGATAAGTGTATTTGGGGGGTAAAGCGATGATCAATATATGCGATTATCAATATATGTGATTAAATGAAATGATCAAATAATGATGAAAATACTTGATCAGCACATTCCTTATTAGTAATTCATTGTTCATATGTGGTGAGATCACTAGAAAAATCCGGTCTTGTGCGTAAATTCCATCGAGGCAAGATTTCTGGGCAAACTTTGAGTCTGTTCTTTATCCTTATAACAGTTCCAAGGTTTGCATCTAATAGGTCATTTAACAGAAATTATTAGGTAATGAAAGCAAAAGTTGTAGAGTGGCCGTTTTTTTTGTTGAGATTTTCAATTGGTAATTATTAATAGGGATGAAATATAATATAACATAAAAATTATCATTGGGGAAGCTAATTTAAAATCCAAATATAAAGAATTAGTGATTTTGCTAAAGTTTATCAAATAAATTATGAACTCAATCCTATTAACGATTTTTATGTTACTGCAAGGAAAATCTTGTATTTCCCCAAATTGCAAATCGTCATTATTTCCCTTTCCGTTTCTTATTCGGGCAATTTAGCCAATGTGGTTTATTTAATAAAATAAATCGACTATCTAAGAAAATTTTATCTATATGAAAAAAAAATTTTCTAAGAATTGAAAACAAATTAATGAATAGATCACTTTTTAAAAGGAAATAAAGTTATACATAACACGACAATGCTCTTTTTACATTGATGTTTGGTCACTGGTTGATGAGAAAACCTGTTTAGAGTAATAAATATATATGTTAAAAAACTTTTTTCTTAAAATTACTTATTTATTTATTTATAAAATTACTGATTACACAATTAATGTAACATAAATTTTTATAATTTTGGGAGTATTTTTTTTTTTTTTAAAACACATTCTAAGTTAAACGTGGTGTTTTTTACAATTTTGTAAACTTAATTTAACATACATAATTGTTTGTTATTTTATTTAGAATTATGCCTTATAAAGATTTTTTTACATTTTGTAAATCTTTGCCTAAAATTCTTATTTATTATAAAATTACGACAACAATTTTTAAAAATATTTAAAATTAGTATACATAATAAATTGCAATAAATATAAATATAATATAATCATATTTTTTTTTAATATAAATTAGTAATTTATTTTAAATTTTTTTAGCTTACTAAATTGGTATTAGTTTATTTATTTTAGAATATATATTGAAAATTCTGGGGATTTAAATATAATACGCAGTATTAATATACTGAGTTATATATATATTTATATATATTAAAAATTGTTAGTTAATTGTCTTAATGTAAAGTGATTTTAAATATATGTTAAAAAAAAAATTCTGCTAAAATATTTAAAAATCCAAATAAGTAAATTTTTAATCAACTCGATTGAAATGATATTTGAATCGAGTTTTTGTTTCAATTATCATACTTATCAAAAATCATACAAATTCAAAAAATATAAATACACATTGAAAAAAATTACTAATTATATAGATTTAATAAAATTATTAAATAGAATTACTAATTTTAAATAAAAAGATTGTACTTTATTATATGAGAATTTAAAATCAAAAAGTTATAAAATAAATACTGCTTAATTACACTAAATTAATATATTATATTAAAATAAATCAATAATTAGTGAAATCTTTGAATGATCTTAAATTAATTTACAAAAAATTCTTGACTACAATTTTTTGGAATATTGGTAATTTATAAATTATAATATTTTGTACAAGTACTTCAAAAATATATATTAACATTTTTTAAATATTTCAATGGTTAACGAAATATCGTGGTTTATTTGCAAAATCATAATAACATTGTTTTATAATTTTAATATCGCAAAAATCTAAACACTATCATAATTTAAAAAACCAACCCATCAAAATAGAATTTCAGCATTTATTTAAAAGCGAGTTTTTTAGCTCTGTATTTATAAAAAAATTTCTTTCATATTAATCGAATACATTTATTATCACAAACAAAAATATATAAAAGTTCTATAAAAAAAATATCTTTTAGTCATTAAACTTTCCTCGTTCAAACTTATAATTTCCACATATTCAGAATAATAATAATAATAATAATAATAATAATAATAATAATAATAAAGACCATTCTATAGTAATAGTAACTCCAGTAAATTTAATAAATTGAAATTTTCAGAAATAAATTAACGATTTATCCCAACTTTCTTAAAAATAAATTAGAGAAAAAACGTCATGGTATTGTTAAGTTGGTAAATTTTTTAGTGAGAACCAAAAATCTCTGGCTTTTTGACATATTACTTGTGTTTGGATCTAGATTATTAGTTTTGAACATTTTAAAAATTCTATTAGTTCTATGATCTATGATTATTCTATATTATATATATACGAGAATGCTGTATGAACGTGTATTATAAACAAATGTGTATGAAAATGCAATGATTGAAATTTGGTTCAAAAAGCTTGAAGCTTTTCAATTTTATAGTTGGAAAAATGAATTAACCAAAGAAAATTTTGGAAGCTCAATTTTCGTGTAATAGATTAATGTCGAAATTTATCTATTGATTCTGTTCTCAACAATGGGAAAAAGTCTTGTCGGTTTTATGAGAGTGGGATTTGGGATTAATACCACGACTAACTGTCTTTGATCTTAACCTGTTATCGTCTAATTGAAGCCAATTCTTTAATGCGTTTCTCGCACCTAATCGAGCATCTTTCAATGATTGCCAGTCAACGGATGTTGGGGTTCGTAGATCCGTGACGTGAGAGCCGCCTTTGATCACAAAAATCGGAGAATCATCCGTACTGGTACGACCAGCACCGCTCACGGTCAACGGATACCATGGATCGCTATCCCCATTGACGAACACCACGCGATCAATTGAAATATCGTTGCCGCCATAGAGAGTATTGACAAAATCGACATTAGGAGATTTGTTTGGAGCATCAGGCCAAAGGTAATTACATTGATTTTGATACCAGGTTGCATTAACTAATTTTGACCGAAGGCGAAGGCTTGGAGGTTGAGGAGGCGTTTGGTAAAAACCATAGTAATTGCAGTACTAAGAAAAGATACAATTCTTCTTATTAGCATTTCTAAACCTTTTTTATGAAGCAAAATGCTTAATAAAAAATGGACGTGGATGACACAAACCTGCCACATCCATGATATCTGATTATTTCGTCCAGCAGTAGATAAAGCTGTGGTGGAGTAAGCGTTTCTGATGTCATCAGCTGTTGTGTAATTAAATACTTTCAAGAAGTATTTTGTTGTTAGTGCATAAGTGCCTGCATATCCATTTGGCGTTTTATCAACCGTTGATTCAAATGCGAAACAATAGCTATCGATTAGGTCTGGTTGATTAGATGGAGATGGAAAATAATTTCCAACTAAACGATTAAATTGATCATTTAAGGCAGATGCAAAATCGCCATTGTCTTCCAATACGCCCAAACCAAACTGCTTTTTCAGTTCGTTAATAGCTGTAGAATTTTTCGAATCCAACACTGAATCAATGTATTCGATTGCTTTACCAGCCAAATCACGACATGGAAGCCTGTTGGCAATTACTTGATCATATTCAAAAAAGTCAAGTTCGGCTTTGAGAGGTGCTGATGATGAATATGCTGCAAATACGAGGTCTGGATATTTTTTCCGCATCCACGCAGCCAGCATTCCAGAATATGAGCCACCAACTGTGATCCATCTAGAGTTATAAGGAATAATAATTGGATTGTATGGAGGATGACGAATAAAATTGGCAACATCTTGGAGTGCTAATTCGGTGGTGAGATATTTCAAATTAGCAGCTGACAGATTGTTGATCTCGGGATAACTTTCACCATAGAAACGATGCTCGAGGCATATAAAAAGGGCACCCAAATCTGCTGCCAGTTCACTAAAACCACTATACATAACTGTCGCTTGTTTAGACCCACTTTCACCTGATGCGTGAACTTAAGAAAAAAATAAGGCAAAAGTAAGAAAAGATTTCTAGATATGAATAATAATAATAATAATTTACAGAAATTGATTCATGACTCACTTAGAATCGGACCACCAGGTTTCCAAAATGTAGAATTTACAAAGAACCTTTGTTTGAATACACCTAGGGTGGGATTCTGATGATTGATCAGTTGCGTATAATAAAAGGCAGTTGTTGGTACTGATTCTACTCCAGGTTGAAAATTAACCGCTTCGTCTAACCTATCCCACACTCTTTATAAAGGCCAATTAAAAGTTTAAAATTCAATTAAATAGAAAAAGTCCACAAATCCGAATCTCGGCAAAAAATAAGCAACATACCCATTATCTTCAGGTTTAGTTACTGGGCTCCAAGGTAACGCATCAACCAAAAAGACGTTCAGAATCATCACTAACAGAATGAACATGTTATGACGTTTATCAGATAATGTAATCATCATCATTTCTTATAGCTTTGATTTGAGGATATAAAATGGATATGGATATGGGATATATGCGATATATTTTTGCAATAAATTAACCAGATGTTTTATTTCGACAACCAATCAATGGTTAAGTTTCTAAAAAGATTATTATTCTTCGATGCGAGAGCAAAATCTAATAAACCATTTACTAGATTACTCTTTAAAAAAAGGTCGAAATAAAAGATGTAGAATAAAAATCCTGTTGGGGTTGTTGAATATCTCGATCCAATTTTTATACTTTCAAAAGTAGATTGAGGAAGTGAAAAACTGTATACACGTTGAAAGATCGCCTTTAAAACTCGAAAATTCTCCGCATATTCTAGCATAAATTGCATAACAAAGCTTATAAAGGCCAATTTGCCGTATTACAATGATCACACCAAACAAAGCCAAAATTAACAAGATTTCCCAACATGGCTATGATCCTTTGTCCCTGTTGTTGCTAGTTGTTTTTTTCGTTGTTTTACCTGTTACATGTATCTAGCTGCTGATTGGATTTTCATCTGTTTTAAACAAGCCTTTCTCAAATTTGTTGTGAAATTTATGCACACGTTTTACAGTGCATTGATCGCTTGCATTGTGTCTGGGTATACGAAACTGAGAAACAGCGTCCTTCCATGTTAAAATGGGATAGGGAAATTTCAACACACGAAAAAGTTCTTATTTCTCTATGTGAGGTGCCTCAAGTACAGCAAATATTGTCTGAAGAATTATGATTGAATGTTCTTTTAGATTTTTACAAATGACCGGAAAATCCTTAAAACATTTTTTTTTTCGTCAACACCTAAATTTAGTTACATACAAAAAAAATTACTTAAAGTAGCTTTTCAATATAAACTTTATTTCCGTTCAGGAAACTTACGACATTGGAATGAAGAACGGTAAATTTTGAACAGTATGATAGATGCCTTAAAGATATTGCATTAAAATCTGTTTTCCATTTTTACTCTTATTCATTGGGAGATTTCGGATTGATAAATTTCCAATTGTTGATAAAAAATTTTAACGTCTAAATAAGAAATACTTCCCCCTAATTGATAAAAACCAATCAGGAGAGGATTTAAGGTATTTCCAATTTAGAAAATGCAAAAATTACAAAAATTTAATTTTTATGTGACACAACTTTGCGAATCTTTAATAACCAGTATTTTCGGTTTTTTCCACTAAATAAGAGACCAGTTTTCTTAATGCAGCCACACTAATTACTAGTTTATATCTGCCTTCTTACATAAGCCTCATCCAGAATACATAAATGAAATACTAAATGCTAAAAAAATTGATTTGCGCACTGCCTGAAAAATTATGCCAAGTTCTTGTGTGTTGAAGATTAGCTATTGATATGTTTATACAAGGCTTGAATTTCTCAAATGTTCTTTGGCTGCATTTTTATCTGATTTTAAAGTATATGAAACCAAATATTTAAGTTCTTTAAGATTCTTTTGTGTAAAATTTTTTAGTAAAGTAATAAATATTATAAAGCGTAGAAAGATTAATAGTTGCAAGGAAATCATTGTAATTGTCAATCTTTCAATTAGCTCATGATGAATTATATCGTGCTTTGATATAATCTAAACTCGTAAGATTAAAATAGAACGAATAATATTTGTTTTTTAGTATCTTTAATTGTAAGATAACTTTAAATTTTCTTTTATGTTAATTTTTTGGTTTTCAAATATAATGATTTATTTTATTTAACTTTAAAAAATAATAATAAGTTTAAAACTTTTTTATTGAACTTGTTATATTTATTTTGTTTTTAATTTTCACATAAAAATAGTAATAACAAATTTACCAATAATAATTTAAAATTTTTTGTTGATTTATCATTAAAAATATTTTTTTATTAATATTAAATGTGTAATTTTTTTAAATCATTATTATATATTAATTACTTCTTATATTATTATAAAAAAATAGAATTATTTTATTTTAAATAAAAGAAAATTAATAAGTATTTTACAATTTAATAAAAATTACAAAATATAAAAATCAGAAATAATAAATTTTTCTTTAAACATTGAAAAAAATAAAATAATAAACATATATTTTTTTAAAAAATATTTATTTGTATTATTGTATTTTGGTTTATTTGTTTATTTTATTGACTTATTTATTTATTTTATAATTTATGTATTGACTTATTTATTTATTTTATCATTTATATATATTTATTAACTTATTTTGTTTATTTTTTTGTTGATGCTATTATTTATTTTGGTTATTAATTTTCAATAAAATATATGAGAAAATTTATTTATAATCAAACTTTCTTATTTAATTTATTATTTATTAAACATATAACAAAATAAATAATCATTTTTTTTATAAACATACTTATTATTTAATTGAAAAATTAATAAATAAAAAAATAAATAAAAATATAATCAATACTATCTATAATATTTTATATAAAATTAAATTTATTAATTAAAATATTCTACATTCTAATTTTAAATTTATAAAACATATTATTTTAAATATTCGAATCTAATAGTAAAATTTTTAAAAATTATTATACATAAAACAAATTTTAAAAAATCTTTCATTAAATTTTTTGTCTTTCAAAAAATTTTTATTGAGTCTCATAATTAGTTTTTTTTACTATGAAAGTATTCTTATATATTAATTAAAATATTCAACAACATTTTTATTGAAGATTTTTTCTAACTACCCACCATAATTTTATCATTAATTAAAATTTCTGGTTATCTTTCACAAATATTTGATGAGATCTTTTCATTAATCTAAATATTATTTATTGGTCAATAAACCTTTTTTACCATTTTTTAATCTCAAAAAATATATTTAAACAGTTCTTTTTGAAAAATTCACTTCTTATTATAATACAACATTAAAAAAGACCTTTTCTAAATAGAAACTAGCGCATGAAAAGAACAACCCTCATTTTTATCATCAACGATGTTGCCCTGAAAAAAAAAGATAAAACTCAAAAAAATTTTTGTTCATTAATTATTCATTATCTTTCATTCATATTTGACGGGATTTCACATGCGACATGTGATTGATCTTCAAAGCCAAATTAAGAAATCAAGGGCTGATTCAATTCTATTTATAATGAAATGGCCGAATGGTTAGACAAATGATGAAATCTATGCCATATTCAGGGAGAAGGAAATTTTTGTTGCAAACCTTACATTATCCTTAAAACCCGAATGTAGCAAAAGTTTCCCTAGCAATATGAGCTCAATTCCCGATACCCACAATTCCTAAATTATAAGTATAGGTCTTTAAAAAATGACTTTATACACGAAAGCTTTTGATTTTCCCCTCCCCATCACCTACTTCATTCTTTTTTAAAAAAAAATTCCCTGCCGTACGCTTAAAGCGCGTCGGCTCTTCTTTTTTCTCGTGTCGGAGGAGTTTTTAATCTTTGAGAGCAGCTAGACTGCCTTAATCGTGATATTTCTTTGCTTGTAGGTTTTAATTAAATATAGTATAGAAGCTTTAGAAATCATTAAATGATCATTATTTGATTTTATAATTTTTAAGGCGAAACCTAATCTCTTGATCGAGAAACCCTTTTTTCAATCATATCAGCTTGAACTTGGCGCTTCGGCGTGTGAAGAAAAATTATAATATACCCACGGTTGTCATTACAATTTCACTCGTGGTTTAAAAATAATTAAAATCCATCATACACTGATTTTCTTTCGCATTGTTGACTGAATCCACGGAGATTTAGTCCGGAAATTTATAGACAATAAAAATGGCTGCTGTTAATCAAACCTACGGTATTGCTGTTAACCAACTGCCCCAAGCACATCACCAACTTGAAATGTCAAATTTTCAGCATAACAACGCCGGCAACAGTAATGATGGTGGGCGCCAGTCACCTTCACCTCATTCCTACCAAAATTCAAATAATGAAGCAGCAGAACAGGCGAATGATAGTGCTTATAGCGGTATTCTCAATGGCCTGCCAAACAATAATTCCTCATCGATAGTATCTCCCCGTCCATACTATAACCCAAATAGTTCGAATACTTCTAGTAGAACGTCTTTGGATAGCAACCACGAACTTTTTGCCGATGTTAATGAAAATGGCTTGCCAAACTATGGCAGTACTGCGTACAACATTAACAGAAATACGACCGATTCAAACGTCCAACAAAAAACAACTGGGCAAAATGGAGATTTTTTGGACATTGGCGATGACAAACCAAAATATGGCAAGGGTTTCTTGAGAAATCGTAAAAAAGCTTGCTGTCTTATATGCTGCGGTGGATTTTTGATTATTTTAGCAATCATGATCCCGGTTGCCATTTTCGTAATCGCCCCCGCAATTGCTCAGGGAGCTGTCACTGGCTCAAAATTGTCGTTTTCAAGTGCCAATCTTACAAACATAACTGAAGATAATTTTTTAATGAAGGTGAATGGTAAAGGTAAATAAAACCCAAAAGGAATATGCTCAAATTTTAATTTTCAAAAATTGCTTTGCATGCTCACTATTATTATAAATTTTTTAGTGACTGATACAGGACCTATGGCTGCAACTATCGAAGTACCTGATGGTGTCGAAGTTTCTTGGAATGGAACTGTCTTGGGAAGATTATCACTTGATGTTATTTCCGCTGCTCCATTTTTTGGTGCTGAAATCGATTCGTCGCAAATGTTTACAGTCCTAAATAAAACCGCATTTGGTGAATTCAATAAATACATGTTGGTTTCCGAGGAATTCACTTGGCATTTGGAGGGTTTAGCAAATGTTAAAGCCGCCGGATTAAGTCTAAAAGGCATCAAACTTATCAAAGATGTAACCATGAATGGTATGGAAAACTTCCCGGATGTTGATATCGAGAGCTTTGATGCCCCATCTGATGATCCCCAAGGAGGTATCACAATTCAGATTATTTCCAATATGGTCAATCCTTCACCTATTGGGGTAGAATTGGGTGACCTTGAATTCGAAGTTCAATATAACAATCACACGATTGGTGAAGTTGTTGCCACAGGAGTTACTCTTGGTAAAGGAAACAACAAGTTGAAGTTGAATGGCCGTTTGATCCCACAAAATTCCTCGGATGGTTTAGCCGCCGTCAGTGACATGTTCTCAAAATACATCGCCGGTGAAAATGCCAACACTTCGGTCATTGCAAAAAGTGTCAGACCCAGCAACAATTCCGTACCCATTTCATGGTTACAAACTGCATTCGTCGGCACTTCATTATCGGTAGTTTTAAATGGTGCCAAAAATCTTAGTGTCATTAATAGCGTTGATCTAAAAAGCATGGATCTTGCCTTCTCTTCAAAAAATCCATATTCTCCTGTGGCTAGCTCTGAATCGTTACAAGCCTCATTTAAAATTCCGTTCGGTTTCCATTTGAACATGAAAAAGATATCTCAAGACATAACAGTTTATGGAGGTTCGACCGCAATGGCAACACTTTCAATACCTTACGTTGATGCCATTGGTGACTCTGCTGTAGGGAAAATTGACTCCAGTATTCCAGCAACATCATTTAGTGTGATTCAAGGAGCAGAATCTGCATTTAACGAATTCAGTAAGCACCTGACAACAGACTCCTCGGTAGTAATGACCATGAAAGGAACAGCCAGCTCTATTGCTTCAACATCAATTGGTGACGTTGAGATCAAAGGAATCAAATTCACTATTGACACGTCATTACAAGGACTTCAAGGACTTCAAAGCAAACCAGCTATTGTTAATTCTTTGAGCGTTATTGGAGGAACCCGCGATTATATGATCATTAAACTTTCGGTGACGCTCTTTAATCCTTCGAATGTTAAAATTACAATGGGCAATGTTGCTTTTGACCTTCTATATGATAACACAAACATTGGTCAAGTACTCATGAACGATTACACGCTTGATCGTGGTGCCAATACAAATGATATCATTACTCATTTTTCACCAAAAGGCGACAAAGCCTTGGCAGCTGGACGAAAACTACTCAATGCTTTTATGAAAGGGACCAGCAATACGGTTGGAATTAAGGGTAGCATGCAATCTACACCCATCGAATCCTTACAGAAAGCACTTTCAAGTCTTCAACTTTCAACCACAATGCCTGGTTTAAATTCGGATAAACCGATTATTGCGAGATCACGGTTCACTATTAGTTTGGGCAGCCTATTTAACAAAAAGGGTACTGCGTCTGTTGATGCCTATAATCCATTAGATACCACTATCAAGTTTCTCCATATGAAAGCAACCATCACCTACAAGTCTCAAATTATTGGTACCCTTGATCAAGATTTATCTTCCGATCCAATTGTAATCAAACCCAAGGAAGTTTTAACGAGCAGAGATTTAGATTTTAATCTTCTAATCTCTCTGACTGCTGTACAAAGTCTGTTCGCTGGAATAGCGGGTGATTTAGCAACCGATATTACCTCCACGATAATGCTCTCAATTGGTGATTATGTGACCGAAATTGACTATGGTAAGGAGCCTTAATTCATTGGAATTTACCGTTTTATAACAGAGACTAATATTCACAATTTCCTTTTTATCAGTTCAAAAACAAGTGCCAACGGGTTTAGGTCATGGGACAAAAGATTAAATGGCTTGAAACAAATTCAAAAATCTTCTTTTTTGAAGATATCTAATTTATTGTATATTTTAATTCCGATAAATTAACTTCCATAATTGGAAATTTTTTTATTGTGTCCTCAATTTTACCACATAATTTGGGTCCACAAATTTTTCTAATTTAACTCGAACTTAAATATAAACATTATTTGTAAAATAGTAAATAGATTTGATTTCCTTAAAGAAATTGTGGCTACGTTTAGAAGTTAATATTTCTGGAAAAATTTTAATAAAATCAAAGATCCCCATTAATTAGAAAAAAGGATTATTTTCGAATAAAAATTTGCTAATTCAAATAATGAGTCAAAATAAAGATGAATAAGCTCAGGTTCCGAGGCGGGCCGAGTAGATTAAATTTCATAGAAACAATTAAAAGAATTAGTTAAAGGCTGTATATTTATTATTAATGAAGGATTGGCCAACTGTATTTTTTGTTTTAAAGTCCAAATTTCCCAGTAATCCTTATTAAATTTTTTCCCAAAACAAGTTTTAACTGTGTTTGAAAAGAACAATGGCAATAAAACCGAAAGGGTAATCTGAAACCCATTATTTTAATATAAATACATGGAAGACATTTATTTTTTAAGAAAGTGGTTATCGACTATTATTTATTACAACTATTCACTCCTGAATTATTAATTCTCGAATACCCCTTAGGGGGATCTTGGTTATAAATGAATAATTTAAAACTTAAAAAGTTTATGATAAAAGTCTTTTTAATCAATAACCATTATTTTCATTTTGAGATGCTCATTTTTTTTTAACGTCATGTTTCAAGAGAAAAGCTCTTTATATTCTCCTAAAAATCCATGGACATTTTTAAAATTCATTGAAAAGAGGTAGACTATCATTTTAAGTCAAATCAATGGTGAAATTAAAGGTACTTTGGACAGCTACCTACTCTGTTTACAATATCCGCTATTAATGAACTTATTTTAAATTCCATATTAAGAAAGAAATAGCATAGAAAACTTTCAGGAAGAATAGTTTTCTTAAACCTTTTGTTTTTGTAGTGCCACATGGTTCAGAGTATAGACACAATAATTTTGATAAACATCTGCTGTGACAACTTGAGCTTATGAAGGATATTATTTTGTGCTACCAAGAATGGTGATCGTTTTGTCAACCATTCTGATAAAAAAAAAATAAAAAATTGTGTTTCAAAATTCATTTCCTTTTTATGAGTACAAAAAACTGAATATTTATGTAAAAAGAATTTTTTTCATGTAATAAATAATTAGATCACAAAAAACTGCTCACTGATTTGATGTCAAAGATAAATAAGACAGCAAAAACCCAATTATTTTTCATTAAAAATATCAAATGAATAAATAGTGTAAAAAACTAAATTTGAGATCTATAATAAAATTCATCGAAATCACAAAGACGCTTTTTAAAATATATAATACTTTTAACTGGGTGAATAATAATAATAATTAAATTTAAAGAGTATTCCCATAATTGTTTAGATATACTTTCGTAGCAATAATCGACATATGCGTTAGGACTTTATATAATTCAAAGCTATAAAATCATAAAATTATATTTTAAAACTGAAGTTTTTTTAAGATTTCAATTAATGAATTAAAATTAACATGTCAAATATATTTGAAATAAAAGTTTCACTTGGGGGGGGGGGGGGGGTTTATTTATGAATCTCGGAATGAAAATGATTCCTTTTTTTTTTGTATTAATTTTGAAAATGTTCATTTTATAAATTTCAAAAATTAATGTTTTTATTTTCAATAATCCATTCTAGTTTTATAAAAAGTTCAGTAAATCACAGTAAATGCTTAACTAATTAATAATAGACAAAACACTAAAAAATCAAAAAAAAACCTGGAATAATAATTTATAAATCAAACAGTAAAAAGTTTTGACTCTTACAGTTATTAGAAATTATTTTATAATATTTTTAAATATTATAAAATATTTACATAAAAATATATGATTCATACAAAAAATTAATCAAAAATTTTTGTATGAAATAAATTCTATATAATAAACAAAATAAGCTTATTATGTTTTTGGCAAATTTATGATTGCTGAATTTTATGTTGAAATTTTTAAAAACAATATTTAGAAATTAATTTATTGCATAAAAATTATTAAAAACTTTTGCAAGATAATAATATAAAATATAAAAGTTATTTTGTTAAAATATTCTTTCAAAATAATATTTTTAAAGTCATGAACTAGTAATTAAACAGTTTTAACTTGAATTCAATTCAAAAACTTTTGAATAATTGATAAAAAAAAAATGGAGAAAAGTGAATACCACAATATCTTAATAAATCAGAAAGATTTATGGCAGAAAAGTAAAGGGTAATGGAGAATGAATATGGAATTAATAAAATTTATTACCTTTAACTTTTAAATGAATTGTTTTTAGTATTGTTTAATATCTTTTTCATTATAGTTCTTTTTTCTACACTGTGCAAATGGGTGAGAAAAAATTTAAGAGATTTTTTCGAGACCGTAAAAAATTTTAAAAATTGCAACTTTGTAGTTATTTTCAATGACAAAAACATTCGTCTTTTTTAATTTATTATTTAGTTAAAGAGTGACTTGAGATGTATATACAAATGGGTCGTTAAAAAAATACTTGATAAAAATGAGGACGCATTATTGGACGGTCTACTATTTTGTTAAAAATTGAATTAAAGTTTATAATTAACCAAAAATAGTGATTATTGAAAAAAGAAATAATAGCGGTCGAAATATATTATTGATAAACGTTGTGAACGTCAAATTCTCCAGGAAATTGAAAAAATTCCAGCAATAAAAAAGATGACGAAACATCTGCTTACTGCCGAAACGGCTAAATTAGACTAAAACCTACAAGCACTGGACCAAAAAGGATTAGCGACGTATTCTTTGGACAGATAAATCCTCTATAAGTATGTGGTGTCATGAAAGTGGTTTATCACTATAACTTTATTATTGAAAAATAAACGTCTACCAATAGCTTCTTTAAAACGTTTTGGCATCGAGTGAATAAATTGAAGAATTTTCACTAATAGAATATAGTATTCCAAGCAGTAAAAACTGCCTCTTTCAAGTGAGCTTCAGTTGATGGCTTTTGGTTCTGGTGAATCAAATTTTTAACACTCATTTTGTATTGGACCAAGATCTAGCGATTGTGGAGACCATTCCAAAGTCACAATTCCAAGCTTATCTCGGAGTTTTTTCACAACCTTGCACTTATGAATTGGAGCGTTGTCTTCCTGAAATATTGCTTCTTTGGTGGTCACCTGTCTGTCTGTATTGTACGCCCAAAAGGTAACATTTAGACACAAAAATTCTGATACTTTTTCGATCTACTTTGTTTTTTACAATTTATACACAAATAAAAATTATATCTAATTAATACTTTGTCGGCCTTTCATTTAGCTCCAATACTGCTTCAGTCCCCATTGGGCATTGAGGCAATAATTTCTTCGAGAACAAAAGTATGAAATTTCTTCCATTCCTCCTTTAGCGCAATTTTAAGTTCGACCACAGACTTCGGAAAGACTTCATGTTTTTGGATATTATCCTTCAACAGCTTCCAACTGGATTTAGATCTGACGAATTTGCTGACCCAGTTGATATTTGTAATTTTATTTTCCTTTAACTATTTTTTGAATTTTCTCGCAGTATGAATCGACGTGTTATCTTTCAAGGTAAGCATTTGCATTTGTTTTCTTTTGGTATTAATATCAAAAATACTAATGATCCTTCAGTGTACCGCCAAACTCTTATCACTTTCCAATTTTCATACTTGTCTCATCTGATATGATAAATTTTGCTTAATAGGGAACGGTTTTATTTTTATTTTTATTCATATTACCTAACACGTACGAGTATGAACATGTGTTTCTGAGATAAAAGATTTTTTGTCATGATACGTGAATGAAGTTCGATGTTGAAGAATACATTTGAAACAGTTGAAAGATTACATTTTATACCTAAATTTTTGACAATGTTATTGAGTGGTGCATATCGTTATTCTTTAGCTTTAGATACTAGTAAATCTTTTTCGTAGTTGCCAAGAATTTGTGGTCTTCAAGAAGGTGGTAGGTTTTCACTTTTTCCTATTCTCTGGTACTTGTTAATAAAGCGCCGTATTGTTGTAAGGTCACGTCCAAACGTTTTTACGATTTATGGTTTTAATGTATGCTAAAATATTCCTTTTTTCAATTTCGTTTAACTGTGTACGAGTGGGTATCATTTTCTTAAACAACAATATTAAATGTTGAAGAGTCGTTAAACCTTGTTGGGTGTACTGTAAATCATTAGAACAGCTGCAAAATTATTTTTATAACATACACTTAGATTTAAAGATTTTTTGCCTTGAACTCAGTAATTTGAAAATATTTTATTCACAAAGTATGCCCAGATAAATTTTGATTAAGTAAAACCTTTGAAACTCTTTAAATTGATAGGATCAAAATCAAAATATATAAATGAAAACGCTCAATGTCAAAGTAGAGCTCATAAACTAAAGAAACGTCATATGCTTAATTATCAGCTGTCATATTGTTATAATTTTTGAAATTAAATTCTATTAATATATCTAAATTTAATTAAGATTTGAAAAAAGATGAAAAAAGAAATCTTTTGTACTTTGATCTTTGTAATCAAAAAACTAATTTGTATTGAGATCAAATATTGAAATAATATAATCATCAAAATTTTAATGAATCTTTTCATGATATAGAATCATACTCTTTCAAAAAATGGCCTTTATAATTCTTGTTCTCAACTTTATTTAAACTCTAATATTAAATGATGTGAAAATGAAGTTTGGTACAAGTTACTTCAGATAAACAAAATAAAATAAAATAAAATAAAATAAATTAATTATGCAAAATATTGCACAATTTAAAAAGATTGATATTTCATCAAAACACTTAAGCGAATAATTTATGCATGTAAAATATGTTCTGAATTTATTTAAAATTTGATTTTGATTAAATATTTAAATATAGCAGTAATTGGATCATTTAAAAACAACAATTCAACCTGTATTTTATGGTAAAGATTTTTCGAGTAAAAAAATTTAAATTTAACCAATGAAGATTTGCAGAATTTTATTCTTTCAATTATATATTTTTTTATGGTATTCAATATGATAAAGTAATTTTAGATTTTTTAATAAATTAATCAATCGATCTTTTGAATAAAATATTATATTTTTAAAAGTTACTAAAACTTTGTTTTTTAATTACAAAGTAATCTTGAAATTTCATGAGTTAAGTTGTCACAAGGTTTTTCAAAAGGTAAAAAGACACTACTAAAATAACTAGTTTAGCATTTGTATTTAAAAAAAAAGTATATTTTAAAGTTTAAAAACAACAAATTTTCAAAATTTGTACAAAAAATACTAACCAATCAATTAATCAACCAATTAATAAACCTATGTTTTGATCTTTTGCTATAGATTGAAAGCAATTTTCATTTTTTTTTAAATAAGAATATAATATCATTAGCAAATTACCAAATTGTACAGTATAATTTTTTCTGCAAAAAATCTTTTTTAATACGGAAATTCCTGTAATTATTCATGATATTTTGAGTAACTTTCTGAACAAATAAAATAACAAGAATTTTTTATAAAAATCTACAACAATCTATTAGTTCAACAAAATATTTGCTGCTGAATTAATTAATTTTATTGAGATACATGATATTTATCAAGATTTTTTTTTTTTGAAATCAAGACTATATTGTAAAAACGAGATTTTATTTCAGAAAGTTCTATTTTGAAAACTGTTGTTTTGCCAAGAACAAAAACTATTAGCATCTGATTAATAAGAAAAAAAAAGATAAAAAAAAAAAAAAAAGATTTAATATTAAGTGATAATGGTATTTAATCCTATTAATTTGTGAAAGAAATAAAGTTACAAAGAAAATTTTTAAAGTTTTTAAATCTACTCTTATTTGCAACTAATTTTCAATTGGATCAAATGATTAAACAAATGTGAACTCATCTTAATTAAGTTTTAAGATCTGTCACGCTGAATAAAGAAATTTTATTAATTACTTGTTAATTGAAAAAATATTATTGAAAAAAAATTGTGATCCCTACGAAAAAGTATAATTACCTGCCTTTTAGTATCAAAATTTTTTTTTTGTATCATTTAGTTGGAAAATCTCAATTTTTAAACTTTTTTTATTTACACGCGATCATAGACTAGTAATGTAACGTAAACATTCATTTAAAATAAACCTGCTTCGGAGAAAAATATTGCCATGGTCACCGGTTTGCCAATAAGTTAGGAAATATTATTTTGTGTTATGTGTGAAAGAAGAAAATAAAAGTTTTTTTTGAAAAGAAAATTTTCACAGTTTTTTATGTAAAATGATTATGAGTATGTGTAAAATGATTACGTGTATGTATATATACAAACTCAAAAAAATAATTTTAATATAAATATCGTTACACTTTAAAATCCCTCTCAAAATAAGTATTTGAAAAATAATACGGATTAGCGCTTTTCAAGAAAATCTTTCTAAATAAACTTTTGATTAAAAATTATTTTGTTATCAAATTTCTGAACTTTGATGAATAATCTGAAAGAGATTATGTCAAAGATCTTTTGATTACTCAAGAAATAATATAATTAAAAGTTAGATTTTAAAATAGAATAAACGAAAAAAATCAGTTAAAATCTTTGTTTTCAAGTAATAAAAAAAAAAAAAAAGTTAAAAATCCTGAAAAAATCTTTTTAAACTTAAAAAACTCCGCACTATGTTAAGATTTCATTTCGCAAGAATTTTATTGAATACATGTATCTAAAACCAAGATGAAAGTTTACCACTCCTACCCTTACTCATCTAAAACCAAGATGAAAGTTTACCACTCCTACTCTCACTCTTACCCTTACTCTCACTCTCACTCTCACTCTCACTCTCACTCTCACTCTCACCCCCACCCCCTCCTACCCCCCTCCTCCCTTACCAACTAATGACAAATCTGTGTCCCTAGTTTAACTGCATACAAAAAGGGAATATGATTCTTCTGATAGGATAACTTGAACCACCATTAGTTAATCATCTCACTTTAAATGTTCACTTTTTCAAATAGAAACTTTAAAACTTTCCAATTAAATATATGTTAAAAGATTATTTAAATAAGATCAGTCTAGACTGCTTTAAAATTAAAAAGATCAAAAGATCAGTTAAATAAACTCTTGTGCATTTTAATTTTTGATAGTCAATCCTGATCTATGAATCTTAAAATTCTAATTAAAATACCCTGGCCGGGCATCATCAAATATAATAAAAAAAAAAGTTTAAAGAAAACCAAAATATTATAAAATAACCGATTTGATTGACGACAATATGTGCTAATCAATAAACTTAAAAATTAGAAAAAATAGTATCATTCAATAATCTTGTTTTTATGAATTTTCGGGATTATCTTAACTTTTAAAATTGTGATCAAATTAATTAAACTTAGTTTAATATTAAAAGTAACTTTCATCCTATGCATCATAAGAGTTCTAAGAAATAAGCCGGAATAATTGTAAATTTTAACTACGTTCAAAATTAAAATAAATTTATAAAATTATTTAGACAAGATTATTTTGAGCTTTTATATGTCTGGTCGGTTACAGTTGAGTACAAATTGACAGCCCGTGCTTAAAACCCAAATTCTTGTATTTAAACTTTAATCCTTGCAGGATAACATTCATACAAGTGAAGAGAAATTGTTTACCAACAAAAAATTCAATATTAACGCGTTTTTTTTGTAATTTTATAAATTAGTGGAATTGCATCCACTTTTTCAAAAAGTTTTTTTTTTCTTTAATTGAATCTATTTGAAATTTTTTCCGAGAATAACTTATTATAATTACTGTTCGAAACGATTAATTTTATATATTTTGAAAATCAAAGTGGTGATAATGTCATCCACATTTTTAAACGTTCAAAAAAGCAATTCAGAAACAATTTCGGCCAATTTCGACGGGTCTAATATTCGACAGATAAGAAAAATTGCAAAGCCTAAAACGAAATCGTCGAAAAAACAAAAGAGTTCAAAAGTAGAATCTCTTTCTAATTCGTTACCTACGTTCCAAAGGGAACTTTATGCTGTTAGCAACAAATCTACGATTCCAGGAGCAATTTCACAATTTGTGTAAAAAAAAATTTTTATTTTTATTGATTTTCGAATCTCAAAATTATTATATTCTAGAATTTGCAAATTAAATAAGAGTCCCAGTTTTCTTTAAATTTAAAAAGTTACACAAAGCAACTTGATACAATTAAATTTATTTATATTTTGTACTTAGGAATTCTGAAAAACTGATATATTCATTAGAAGTTGTTCAGCAACCTGTTCGAGGTCGTATGTCAGGATTTGCAATTCGGGTAAAGAAGAGATCTTTTAAATAAAAAGATTAAATTGATCAATTCTTGGTTTACTAGCTAAAACTTTATTTATTAGGATTTCAGACCGATTACTCCTTCACCAGTTGTGAAGTTAAAAGCAATTACATCCTCGGGTGAAAATGTTGACATCCTGTGAGAATAAAAATTTTAACTTAATTCATTGATCTTTTATCTCTAATCATACATGAATTTCACATCTTGAACTCTAAAATATGTAGCAATATTGATGATTCATTATTTATTTTACATGCTGATCTTTTGGCTCGAAGGGAAAAAATATTTGAGAATGCAATGACTGTCCTTCCCTTTCCAAAATATAAGGAGTCATTGGAAGAATATGAATTCAAACCAATGGATAATCTCATTGGAAACCATGTTTCATCCCCGTTAAAAATTAAAGATGAAAAAGGTGAAATGGGGATATACTTTATCTTTTCTTTCAGTGTGAGAATGGCAGGAAAATATAAGATTAACTTTAGTTTAATACGACTTGGAAGGTAAATCTGGATAAGATTAAAGTTTTTGAATTTGAATTTCATCTTTTGAAAATCACTTTTTTTTTTTTTTTTCTTTTTTTTTTTTTAGTGAGGGATTCGAACAACAAAAATCCTTGATAACTGATAAGATCGATGTTATCACTGAAACAATTTCCGAGGAATTTGAAATATTCCAAGTAAAGCAGTTTCTGGGAAATATAAGTAAATTTTAAATTTCAAGTTTTTACAACTTTTAATATTTAAAATTACTACTTAAATTTTTTCTTTTTTTGTCCTAAATAAATAGAGACTACTCCTTTAAATCGAGCGTTCGCAAGTCAAGGGGTACGAATAAGTGTTCATAATCGTGGAAAGACACAATAAAACTATAGGCCATTTTTTTTTTTTAAAAAAAAAGCATTTTATTATGCTCCATAAGACATATAATTTTTATTCTCTTTTTCAAAATTTGTGTGCAAAATCTAATTGCATTTTTATGCTTTATAATTTATCAACTTATAAATTATAAGAATTATAGACTAAAATACGAGAAAATAAGTTTCAATTAAGATTTTTATATATATTATGTATCTCTAGTATGATTTTTCTTAAATTAGATAACCGAATAAATTTTGTCCTTTCAAATAATACATCTATAAATTGTTTTTGCTCACAAATATTCATTATCTATAAACTTTTTTTTAATTGAAATATTTAATTCAATCTAATTTTCAAATGGCCTTATCTAAGTAACAATAAATCATTTATGGCAAACGGACCAAATCATAAAAGTTCCATAATAATAATAATAATAATAATAATAAATGATATCCGGAAAAATTTATTTCATTTGCCTCCCTAAAATGAATATATTTCCGGATTGACAGAGACTGTTTCCTTTAAAAGATTTTACCAGATATACATGTTTTTCCAATAAAAGATAACGGAATTTAATTGTTTATTTTTCAATTTGATTTATGAAACAAATTCATTAAATTTTGTATTTTCATTGGAAAGAAAATACATATTTTATCAGACAATCTCGTATTTTTTCAATATTCCAAAAATATTGAAATAAATTTTTTTAGATTCTTGCCTCAGAAATTATCATAAAAAATGAATGTGGTAAATGAAACTTTAGATCTAAATTCGTCTGCTCAACAAGATACATCTTCTTCGACTGCTCAACAAGGTACACCTTCAGATCTAGCCTCGAATCTCATCACTCACTCAGAATCATCAGAAACCTTCTGGATTGTGCCTTTAGTAATAATCGCTTTAGGTTTGGTAGCGATAAGCAGTTACAAACTCTGGTTTCATCGTCAGAAAATATTAAAATCACGGCGTAAACGAAAACAATTATATGAAGCTGTATTAGGATGGAAAACACCTGAAGTCCCAAAGCATGTAACCTTTGCTGACGTAGAACTTGATTTTTTTGGTGGAAAATATATGGATGAAGACAATGATTATGAGGAAAAAAAGAAATCTGAAAGGGTAAGCTCGAATCGGTCGACTGATCTTACTTTGCCCGTGTATAAGGAATACGAAAGTGAAGTAGATGATTTTGGAGAGGGATGTACAAATAATTTTGAAGGAATAGAATATCATGATAATGTAGAATCATGGGCTGATGATAATTAATTGAACAGAACAAACTTTTTAATATTATATTGAATGAAAGGAATGGCTTAAGGTAAATGTTGCCTTGGTAAATGTTAAGAAAGAAATATAATAAATAATATAGTTTTTAAAATCATTTAATTTGTCAGAAAATATTTCTCTTTCGAAAGAGATTTCTACGAAACTTTAATCAATTATTATTATTATTATTACAGAGAGAGAGAGAGAGAGAGAGAGAGAGAGAGAGAAAGAGAGACAAAGTTTTCTTCAAAATGACTTTTTAGTTAGTAAATTAACAAGTAATTTGACAGTTTTTTCTGAAATTTTATCATAAATTAAGGGCTTCTTTGAAAAATTTCAGATATTGGATTGAACAAATATAATTTATTTCATTGTTTGAAAATTGCAACCTTTTATTCTGTTGCTTTTTTCCAAAAGAAAAAAATAGAGTTAGAAATTTCTTCGAATTTGAAATTTACCAAAGAAAAATTCATAATTCAATCTTTGTTTGTGGAAATAAATTCTCATTCTCTTATCATTGAATTTGAGAAGCAGGCACAATTCATCGATTTTTATATCCAATCCATAATTATAATTATTGCCCATATAGATTCTGGTTCTGTGTCACTTCCAATATAAAGTCCTCAAATTCGATCACAAATTTGGAACGAACAAAAGTAGAAACATATAGTAACTAAGAAATAAGTCTATCTAGCAGGAGCAAAAACTGTTTAAAAGGCAAAAATTTTTAAGAAAAAACTTTTATTTTAAAGAAATTGCAAAATTTATCAAGTTAACATTTTTTTTTTTTTTTGTTTCTTTCTTTCAAACTGTAGACCCTAAATTGATAATAATTTTAGTTATAATAGAAAGGGAAGAAAAGTATCCAAAAATTTTTTTGACCTCTAAATTTTGCGACTGTATGCGTCTAAAACTCAATAAAAAAATTGTATCACTTTCTGAGTTAATAACAGGAGTTTCAATCAAATTTCTGTGGCCTCTAATCAAGGCAAAATATTTTAAGCAAAAGAAACCAACAATTAGCCATGTTAAGATTGAATAGCATGTCAAACAATAGTGGAAGGCAATTTCTAAAAGCACAATTGAGAATTTAGTTGATAGTATGCTGTGCCAAACTTAAGAAGTAATTGCAGCAAATGAAAATATAAAAAAGTATTAATTGTTTAATAAAAAATTTAAAAAGCCACAATTAAATTGAAGTTTTATTTGGGCAAAAAAAAATTCGAATGCTTTTGTCCCCTCCCCTTTTTATTAGAACAGATTATCAATTCAAAATGTAAAATATTATGTGAAAATAAGTCATGGTTTCAAACTTTACGTATTAATTTTAAAACAGCGGATCAAATAGCCTCTGGCCTCTGGGTAACCAAATTTGACCTAACTAACAAATTGCTAATAAATGCTAATAACGACAAATTTGATAGCTGAATTTTATCAAGTTATATCAAAAGTGCCCATCGAAGATTCAAAATACTTTTGCAAATATACTAAATGCTCTATTGAATAATATTCTTGTTATTGGGTGACTTCTGATGTATATTATATGAATTTTTTTAATATAATTGAAATTATAAATATCAGTAAATTTATATTAGATTTCATCACAAAATGTATTCTTGGCATTACAAAACAAAATTTTTTAGAATTTCAATCATTACTGAATTTAGGTATTGGGAAATGCTATTCAGAAAAACCGGTTTCACTATAATATTATTAGTATAGGCTATTATGCTGATTCTAGACGAATTAAGAAAGGGAGAATTACTTGGTTTTAAAGTTCCACAGAATTGTGAAAATTCCTATTGGGAAAAATGCCTTCTCAATTCCCAATGATAAAACTTAATTTGTCAGCAGCAGTAGCAGCAGCACAAATGATTTATATTAAAAATTATATTCACACAAAATGATTCGAGATTGATATCATGTAAAAATTTTAGAATTCTTAGATTCTGTTTGAAAACTTTAGAACAAATTTGAGAATTTAGTTCGACAAAACATTCTTTGATAAAAACTCGGAATCTAGACTTGAAAAGTTTCTCCACTGAGGCTTGAAAAGGCTTGGCTTAGTAAAAAGATTTATTTACTACGTCTCTGAAAGATATATCAATAACAGATTCATGCTTTAAGCTGGCGAAAAACTTTATTCTTGAGCATCATAGGTGAAAATAAATTTAAAAAAGTTCATTGCATAAGTTAAGCTTTCTTTTGTTTTAAAACTCTTGTCTTTAAATTGAGGGTGATTCAAAATTTAAAACTAAAGTTTTTTTCAATTTCAAAGACAGTATGATTGATTTTCTCGTGAAAATTTCATTAGCCCACAACTTATATAAAATAATTAATTTGATATGATTTACTCCCACCCCCCCCCCCCCATATTAATCAATTACAAAGCAGCTGATTTTCCATCAAAAAGTTTTCCTTTTGAATTACAAATTTTTATCCAATGACAGCATGAAGGCTTTTAACTTATTATATGCCACACAATATCAAAGCTCATCACAATGCATCAATGTTTTGATAAAGAATGAGGGAGATTTTGATTTAAAGAGAACCTATCCAAACATTGGCATATCAATCTTTCTCATCTCATATTTCGAGTCGAAAAAAAAAACCCTCAAAAATGGCGAGCACCGAGTACATCAAAGGTCTAATTAATAAATTAAATTTGAGCCATTTTTCGTTCAGCAAAGCTTCTCCACTTTAATTGTTATTTATGTCAAATTATGATACAATAAACCCAGCCTTTAAAAGAAAGCTCAGCCGTAAAAGTCACTTTCAATAAAAGTTTGTTGATGTTTGTCTAGTGGCTTTTGAAGTTTATGAAAAAATTCTGCCTTATATGTTGTTGAAAATCAAACAAATAAACAACGCTTTACTTTTTTTACTTTTTTAATTTAAATTTTAAAACTCGTTTCGCAAAGGAATAATGAATATACCTTCCTTTTGAGTCGGTTTCTTCGATAATTGTTTACTTGAAATCTTGACCATGTTCAGCAGATGAATATTGCACATGGAAATCTGCAGATTTTTAGGCAAAAGAAGCGGTTCTATTTCAAAGACAAAAAAAAACCAAAAGAACGCAGCAAAGAGATGAGAAAAAATAGTTTTTTTACACTTGTTTTGCTCAAGATTTGGCATAGGCTTTTATTAAGATTCTAAAACTAAATTGTGGTTTATGTGGCCGTTTGACGAATCCGCAAGCTGAGAATTGCCACCGATAGGTAAGGGAGTGATGCATTGTTTGCAAATCTAAGACTCAAAATAGATTAGGCTGTGCTGGCGCCCTTTGATGGTTTCACGATATAGTTTTTTCGTGCAGATTCAAAATCTCAAACTTCTTGAAACTTCTAACCCCAGTAAAAATTTGGTAAATGCTATTTCTTGTTCGAATTCGGATATTGTGTAGATCTTAATTCTTAATGGTCTCATTCTTGTAATTCTTTTAATGACTTGCCTTGAATCATCGTGAATCTATTATGGCTGTTCGAAACACTATTCTAACTTTTGAATTCGGTATTGCTGACGTTGGCAAAAAAACTTGGAGCCCTCCTTTCGCAACTTCCTCAGGCAGATATTGGCAGTTACATTACCGAGCAGTTTGTTATCTCATTTATTTTTTTAGGAATATATCAAGTTTTGATCCATTTTTCTTTGAGATTATTGACAGTTAACTTGAAAAGAATCTAATTCATATAAACAAACAGCACTCACAAGACTCTCATGATAGTTGTACAATTGCGCTAGCTGCCATTCCAAATGAACAAGAAATACAATTACCTTCAGCCTGGAATGAACGAAATAAATTGACTGGTACTTTATACATCAAAGAAAATGCTCTCTTAGGGTAAGGGGCAAAAAATTTTCAATTCTTTTCTTTTATGCTATTTTAAAGTTAAATACGAACCTTCTTTTCAAGATTCGGAAAAGTTGTTCCTCAACCAATACAAATGGATAGGTATTCTCTTGAATTAAGAGCATTAGGTGAGTTTTTCTTTTATTTAAACAGATTTCTTGAATTTTCAACACAAATTCTCTGATTACCTTATAATTTTAGGATTTTCACATCCAAGAGCTGAGTTGCCTGAAAGTTTTATTATCGGAGTTACCTTTAGCTGTGTTCAAGATACATGCAAAGCAATCAAATATCCATTTCCAACAAAACCTATACCACAATCTCTCGTTGAAGCCTGGGCATCTGAATTGAATAAAGTGAGCACGGCGGACGTCCAATTTATTGTCCAAGGACAAAATATATATGCCAACAGCTCAATACTCTCACAAAGATCTGAATATTTTCGAAATTTCTTACGATCGAAATGGGCTGAATCAAACTCATCATCGAGTCTATTTTCAAAATCTTTGAATTGTATTGACGAGGCTCACAATTCATCAGGATATAAGTCAATACAAACACCCCTTCAAATCAAATGCACAATTCAGATACCTGATTTTCATCCGGCCACGTTCATGGAAATGCTACGGTTTCTTTACACGGATCAAGTGAATTTTGATGTACAGGATCGATCACCAAGAGCCCCTTTAGCGATTTTGGAAATAAGTGATAAATATTTAATCAGTGAACTTCGTCAACGCGCAAAGGAGCGGATAATAAATAGTTTAACGTCTGAAAATTCTGCCGATTTTTTGTTTGCACAAGCATGGAAATGGCCGGATGTAAAGAAAGGTGTCTTGGATTTTGTGGTCAAAAATTTCAATGATGTTCGAAAATCTGAAGGATTTCAAAGAATAAGGTCAAATACTGATGCATACCCGATGGCAACAGCTCTTTTTGTCGATATTCTTAGTGCTGTTAGCTTGGTATGACAATCGTTACTCCAAAACTGAAGAGATAGTGAAAAGTTCCAAAACTCAAATAGAAAGAGTATTATAAAATAGACATTTTTTTTGACTTTCACATATGTATTTAGTGTCATCACAAACACAAATCATTTCCCAAAAAATCGGTTTCTATTTGAATACAAGGTAATGGTAAATATCAGTTGCTCGGCTTTTTATGGTCATATTAATTAGCAACTCTTTTCTTTAATTGGATCTAAGATCACTCGGCATCAAAAATTTTTTTTGAAGTAGGGCTTTGTTAACGGTGTCCATGTCCCATATTCGTTATCAATATTCGTCAAACTTAAAAATCAAGTATCCAAGGTGATTATAAAAAGGTCATGGAAGCTTTAATATATATTAAAATTAAATTTTAACAAATAAAAATTGACAGAGGGCATTTATTTAAGTCTTTAATATGACAATTTTTTTAAACATCATCAACTATTTATTAAGATATTTACTCATTGCTAGAATGATAGAATCACGTTTTCTGAAATTTATAATTATGATTCTAGATATTTTTGAAATAATAATAACGTTGCAGTTGATTTATTTTCTTCAAATGAGCGATCGATGGCTACCTGAATCAAAGGAACATTAATTTCCCTTTTGTCTGCACAAATAATTGCTGCTAGTGTTTTTCATACATTCTGCCATAAAAAATTATTAATAGCCGGGATTGATAAAATTTTTATGATAATCAGTTCTTAACTAAGATCTGTGAAACACATTGTTTGTCCTATGGGAAAATGATTGCTCAAAAGATTTTTTTTTTTACCTGACAAATATATCATCAAAAACTAAAATCTAAAAAACCTAGTTTCCAAATTAATATATTTTCAAGATTTAAATTTTTTTATATTTCTAGCAACTTAAAATTTCTCACACATTCATTAAACATTAAAAAATATTTTTTATGGATTGATTGAAGTGTGAGATGAGGCGAGGATTGGACAAATATGTTGAATGATGTTTTTTTTTTTTTTTTTTTTTTTTTAGGAA